>JASDQU010710952.1:0-16993 GCA_032191745.1 Picea mariana
ACATTGTATTAGCAATTTATGATAAGGAAGTTTTTGCTGGGTTTTCTTCCCCTAGAGGGTTTCCCAGGATAAATGCTGTGTCTCTTGTGAATGTGTATTTCTCAGTGATCTTGTTCTTATGTTGCTCTTATCTATTGAAATGCAAAGAACTATAATAATGGCATAAACATTAACAGGTAGGAGTTGGCCAGGCGCATCTAAGGAATATCTAAATAGAGGGAGACGATCTATCTAAATGCCATAGACTCTAGAAGATATGAAACCCTCGTGAACCACCTCAAGCTTGGCTCGATGGGTTAGAGAGGGTAATGGTCTTAGAAGAGCAATTGGCCAAGTATAGGTACCGGTCTCGCCCCTTCGCCGAGTCAACAAAGCTCCGGATGCAATGCAGAAAAGAGACCAATCCGAACACTGTCTCAACTCGGAAGGGGCGAGCCCCAAACTTTGCTAGGATGATGCGCTGAGGAACTGTTTGCTTGCATCCAATGATGCGTCGAAGGAGGAGAGTTTGGACTCTCTCAACTGAGGCCCAATTAGACTCTAGTAAAGAAGGCCCCCAAATCTTTGAGCCATAGAGAACAATTGGTCGGATAAGGGAGTCCATGAGGGACATCTTGGATGAGATGTCTTGAAAATGGTGGCAGAAACACGGTCTCTCGAGAAGGGATAAAGATCTGTAGTCCTTGGTGATTCAAGGCTGAAGGGTTGGTCGCAAACCGAATCGGGGTTCTAAGAATTGTACTCCCAAGTATGTGTAGGTGCTAGTGATCTCAATCTCCTCCTCTCTAAAGAAGAAATGAAGGTTTGCGACCTTCTTCAACCCGTTGAAGATCATAACCTTGGTTTTACCCAAGTTGATCCTTGATTGTCGAAGGTTGCAGAAGAGAGCTAAGGCATCCAACTGTCTTTGTAACCCTTTTGTAGATGAGGATAGGAGGACCACATCATCAACAAAAAGCAAGATGGATATCAGAACTTGGTTGAGGAGGCACCTGTCGTTGTCCTGGATATGCTCGTGAAGAAAGGCCTCCAACTCATCAATATAAATCCCAAACAATGTGGGGGACAAGGGGCAACCCTGTTTAACCCCAATGCTACTCCTGATGAAATTTGACATCTTGTGAACTATGTGGAGACGACCTAGAACTGACTCATATAGGCGCATGATGGCAGCTAGTAGGGTATGGGAGATGCCAATGTCTCTGAGCCTTTAGAATAGGGCTTCTCTTAGGACGGAGTCAAAAGCCTTTTGAAAATATACAAAGCAATAGTAGACTTTCGAAGATCGATGTTGTGCCTCCTCAATGATGGCCGAGAGTGTAAAGATGTGATCAATGGTCTGATGAGCGGGTCAAAATCTGGACTGTCTCCTAGGTCTAAGGTGTCTATGCTCAAGCTCCCTAGAGAGCTTCATATGGAGAACCACAACATAGAGATTTGAGAATATATGGCCCACCATGATCATCCTGTAATTGTTGGGATTCGAGATGGGCCTTGATTTGTGTATTAGGTGAATGATGTGATGTGACCATGCCGAAGGAAACCATGTACAGACTACATGGTTGAAGAGATCGACCAAGAGAGAAACCAGAGCACAAAGACTGCGCTTAAAGAACTTTGCATGGAAACGTTCCTTGTCTACTGCTTGGCTACTATTCATTACCCAAATGGCCTATCTGATGTCACTGTTTGAGAATAAGTAGCGTGGGGAGGGAGGAGAGGTAACCTGAATTTAGGGCTGTCTAGGAATATCATATAGAGTGGATATGTGGGAAAACATGGATCCGGGGTCTAGTTCGGATGGGAGGGTGGTGCGACGGGGGAGGATGGTGCGCCTGAAGTTTTTAGGGGAGTGGATAAAATTAGATAAGTCATGTCTCCTATGAGAGACAAAGAGGCATTTCTTGTGGCAGAGGAGACGACGATAGGAAGCTTTGAGGTTGGGATAGGAGGGGTGAGTATGGGTTGATGCATGTCGAAGCTGGCGCTGGATGATCTTGCATTCCTCGTCATAGCATTGGTTCATAGGGCATTAGTTGATTTTTTGGGAGGTGGAAGTGGACCGAGTGGAGTGAGGGTAGGACTTGAGAGCTGCATCCCAAATAGTGGATGAGAGGCAGAGTCAAGTAAGGAGAATTGGGTCTCGGAGGGGAGCATTTGTCGGAGGTGGGTAGAGAAGGTGTCTAAGTCCCCCTTATCGAATTGGAAAATAGTGCGGGGTGGGCCCTTGAGGGGGTGTGTGGCAGGGGGGGGTGTCAGCTCGGAGGGAGAAGGAAAGAAGAACATGGTCTGCAAGGGGGATGGGGGAAACAAAGAAGTGATGAATAAAGAGGAGTAACTTATGGCTAGATAGGAAATAATCCACAACATGTGCACCTCCTCCATGAGGCCAACACGTGAAAAAGCAAGAATCCAGGAAACATTGGAGCCTATTCAGAATCAACAACTCTAGAGATTCCCCCAAGTGTAAAAGGTGTCGACGGTACGTTGTGAGAGGCCCCAATGAATTGTTTGACATTTGATGAAGCCCCACTAACTCTGAATCAATCTTCTGGATGCAAAACATGTCATTTGATCTGTCGTGGAGAGGAAACCGGAAGGCTCTAGTGTGAGAGTTGAAGTTGCCTAGGAGAACCACCTCCCCCACTATCGAGTACTGGGTGATGTTGGCATACAAATCTATAAAGGGGTCCTTGTTAGATGGTGGGGGAAAGTACCAAACTGCAATGCAAATAAGCAAAGATTAGAATGCATGTAGACAAAATCTTCTAGTTATTTTGATTCTATCCTATTAGATTAAAATAAATGGATGAAGTTGAGGTGCTCTAGTGCCTCTCATGTGGCAATAGACTGGCTATTTATGGTAGAACATGAATAATAGGTGATTGTAATTGCTCTATAAAGGTTCCACCACTTAATTGGGTATGTCATTACTGTTAGTTGTCTAGAGGCACTTAAACTTCAAGGGAAAAGGCTTAATAATGCATTGATCACTTTGTGAATCACACCCAAAAACTTATAAGCTTTGATACCATTGCAAATTTGTTAGCTTTTGTAGGATTGTCTTCTATGAAATACCATGTCACTCTTTCTTGATTAAAATAGAAGTGCGATAGTCTTCTTCAAATGACTCCAATTTGTCAACAATATTTTGTGCTATTTACTAGACACGATGTTAATGCTAACAAGAAATTAGTTAAGAAGGTTTATCGTTTAATACTTCAGAATTATTTAATAAATAATAAAAAATTAATTATAAACTCACGAACAAACTTAGGTAAGAGATCATCCACACTAGATAACAAGATCGTGCCAATGATTTTAGAAAATCTAACTTTGTTAATTGAAAATATACAATAAAGTTACATAGAGTACAAATTGCCTTCAATGGCTTCTCAAATCTTCATTGTATGACTCTTTAGCCCACTCAACAAATCACAACTTTAACAACTCACATAGGTTTACATCCTTTGGCTCATTGGAACTATCATTGTCACACATTGATCAATTAACCTCAAATGGATGAGGTGAATAAATATTTATAGATGTGGATGGGTGATCACTTTTGACCATGTCAAGGATTAAATTGATCGGGTTCTCCATGCTCGCTCCTTAAATCCAGGTCAATAATTATAGGTCAAATTTTTGCCAACAATCTACTCCACACTGTGCCAACTTGACTCTTGCACCAAAATGGGTCCACACTAGAATAATGAAATGTGTAACAAAGGAATAATGAAATGTGTGACAAAGCCAATCTGTGACCATTATTGCAATGTCATGCCAAACTTTTGTTCATGTTCATGCTTTTCTCAATGCTACTCATGCCAAATTACATTCCATGGGTAGAAATTTCCATTGATATTTTCAACACACCTTAATTGAAAATTGATCTCTTTCTTTCCAAGCATCTTTTTTAACTTTTCAAACTTGTCCTTTCTCAAGGGCATTTCAAATATGTTTGCTAATTGATTTGTTGTTTTATAGAGCTATAATTGAACTTGGCTTTCTTTCTTTGGGTTCCCTTCACCATCAAAGGCGCTTAACACATGTTTGACGTGCCAATTTGGTTTGAGTGGATGTTAATAGGACACTTAAGCCTTTTTACTTCAATGCAAAGTCACTTGTTTAGGACTCGAGAGTCTTCCTGAGTCAACTTGAGAACGCGTACTCGCCTATAAACTTCTTGTCTCATTGTTAACTTGCCAAGACTTGTGAGTTTGACGTCAAACATGCGAGTTTGTAGGGCAATCTTAATTAAAAAAGCTAAAAATAACAAAAAAGAAATTGCGGGAAAAGGGCATGAAATGGTTTTGATTATGTCATGATTTATGTATGGTTTAGCCTTTAGACATTTATGTTTAAGTACTGTTTCAAGTTTGCTATTATCATTTTTCATAAGATGAATTGATGGATAAACTAATTATTACAATCATGTATTCTGTCTCCTTTCGCCATTTGGCAAATATTGCACCATGCAAACGACTTCTCTTTCATGCTTGGTCAACAATATTTCTCCATCAAATTTTGTGTCTTATTAGATCCATAAAGACCCCCCAATTTGCCACTGTGCAAGTCTCGTATCAAATTCTCACACATTGAACTTTTTGGTATACATCACTGCTTCCCCTTGAACAAGTAACTATCATGGATGAAGTAATCCATTTGGGTGTATTTTCCCTACATTATCGGGCTTCTGCACTTCTCTACATCTTGTCCAAAATCCTTGTTGCTCTTATATATTTTCTCGAGCTGTTGGAAACCCACTATCTTGTTCGTCTTTGTTGCCAACACTAGTTCTCTCCTACTTCGCAAAAACTCAACCCACTTCACATGCCTATGGTTCAACTTCCCTTGGTTGTTGATAAACCTTGGCACTTGATGAACTATGTGCAAAATAAATTCTCGTGGCAACAATTAGTGCCTTTAATGCTTCAATGCTTGCACAATAGCATAAAAGTCAAGATCATAAATAGAATACCTACGTTGTGCTTCACTTAGCTTCTTGTTGCATAATTCTATTAATTGTTGTTCCTAACTCAACACTATGCCAATAACTACTCCACTTGTTTCACAATCCACCTAAAAAACCTTGTTAAAATTGGGTAATGCCAACACATGTTCCTCTTTAATTTTCTACTTTAGTAACTGAAAACTCTTTTGTGCTTATGCACTCCATTGCAATCCTTGTTCCTATATGCATTCTATCATTGACGAACATATTTTGTCGAAACCTTTGATGAACTTCCTATAGAAAATTGCAGTCCCATTTAAACCCCTGAGCTTTATGACACTGTGAGGTGTACGCCATTCCAATTTTTTCTTAAGTTTCTTTGGATCCATATGCAGTCCATCCTTGGACACTATGAAGCTCTAAGGTACATCGACTTTTCCTTGAAGAATTTATGCTTCTAGTTTATGCACAACTAATCATTCCTTAGCACTTCAATCACTATTCGCAAATGCTCCTAGTGTTCTTCTATGCTTCTACAAAAAGTCAAAATGTCATCCAAATATGCAACTACAAACTTACCATTGTATGATCACAACCCTTCTGTGATTAATCACATGAAGTGCTTGGCTTGTTGCTCAACTCAAATGTCGTACCCAACCACGCATACAAACTATCTTTGGTCTTGAATGCAGTTCTAGTCGTTGCAATCTTTGATCTTGATTGGGTTGCATTGAAAGGTGCTTTTCTACAACTCAGGTGGGGTAAATGTGTCACGTTTGTAACATTGACCATGTCGGCTAAAAAATCAAATAATAAAAAATAATAGTACTTCATGGTCGGCCTAATAATCAAATTAAAAAAATAGATCTAAATAAAAATATCTATATTAAAATTTAAAACAACTCATCAACCAAAATTAGCATATCCAAAGATTCTAGATAAGGAAATAGATTCCACATACCACAACGAGATTTATGTGAAAAGCATTGCAAGATGGCCTTACCATGTTGAGTGTTAAATTAGATATAAGTAATAATATCTACACTAAAACAAATCATATCAACCAAGATTAGCATACCTAAGGGAGATTTTGGACAAGGAAATAAATTTCACATACCACAATGAGAATTTCTTCCATTGAATAATAATACCTACATGTCATTATGGCATATGGATTAACATGAAAAAGTCAATATAATGCAAGTATGAACAATGCAATTGAGAGGATGGAATTTCTTGCAATGAATAGTAGTACTTGCTTTTTAGTAATGTAGTTGACACTATGGAATTTCTTCCCTGTTATTAATATAGTTGAGAATATGAAATTTTAATATAATGCACCTATGGTTAATATGTGTATAATTTATATGTTGATTTTTATGAATAATATGAATACTATAGTTGAGTTTATACCAGCATAGATCTAGCTAAACTCTGGATCTATCAAGAACCAAGAGGGATTCAATCCCTTGAGGTGCAAATATTTCCGCAAGTTTTGCACTCTAAAAGAAGTTTGCACTTCAGGGATTTGATCCCTCTCGGCACTTGATAGATTTGGTGTTTAGATGGATTTATTTTGGTGATATTCGCTCCTCAAGTCTGTTTTTGTGAAGTATATCACGCCACTCAGATTGTCCATTAGATTATCCATTCTCGGCAATGGAACCTGTACGTATTTGTGATTTTGTTCAACGCCTTGGAGAGTGTACCTAAGTTATCAGAAATGCCTCTGGAGGATCCTTGAATTGTTTTTCCCCATTTTGGTCTTTGAAATGGAGAAAAAACATAACCAAAACTTTTCAGCACTCACATGTAATGTTTTACCATTTCTGGGAACATTTCAGGCAGAGGCAGCAACATTTCGGTCCAAAAACATAAAAAAAACTTGAAAAAGGGAAAAATATCCTAAAAACATCTTACACTAACCCTAACTCTAAAAGTGAGCCTCAAAACTTAAAAATAATGCTTCTTGGGCTTCCCTTAAGGATGATGCTAATACTCAATACTTTTTGAGTGGTTTTCTTGTTGGAGAGAGAAATCTATGTCAGCTGGTTCTTTGCTTGAGGGTTTGAAGTTGCTTTCTAGTTCTACTATAGTTGATCCACTTCTCATTGTTTCATTATGTGCAAGTTATCCTTGAGAATATGCAAGACCTCTAGTGTTAATTGAAATAGAGTTATAATTTACTCTAAAGTTACATGGAAAATAGTCTTCTTTCTAGACCAATATCTTGGATGCCAAATTCTTGCATCTTGAATCAACCTCTCAATTCCTATCTTCTATTGGTAAGGGTACCTATAAAGTCTAATATTTGGTGAATTGGTGTTGTACTCGAGATCCATTTGTCTCTTAATGGAAGTCTTTTCGGTTCATTAAGTACTTTGTGATGTTGTTTAAGGATACGTTGAGTTCTGCCTCATAGTTAGGTTCTTCACCTCAAAGTTAGATTCTTCACTTGCATGGATATAATTAACACCTTGTAATAACATTACTCCCTCCCTGTTTGGGTAACTCCTCCATTCAATGTGAGCTAATGGTTTATGAGGGTGGAGGTATGCACGCATTGGGTGAGTATTGCTTGACATCTAACTTGAACCAAATGAAGAGTTAGCTTAGGTTCACAACAAATTTACCTAATGCTCACAATTATTGCACTCCAAAGACCACATCCACTCTCCCTATGGTATTGGAAACATTTTTGTTTCTAACTCATAATTCCCCATGACTAGCGCACACACACAAACATGTGCACACAGATGACCACATCCACTCTCCCTATGGTATTGGAAACATTTTTGTTTCTAACTCATAATTCCCCATGACTAGCGCACACACACACACACACACACACACACACACACACACACATATATATATATATATATATATATACTTATTCAACTTTTCTGAAATTTGTTGTATCTGTTTTTGGCCCCGTTTCCATATCCTTTTTCATTTCCATGTGTTTTCATTTCCATTTCTGTGCAAAATACACGATCGCTACTGTCGATCCTTCTTCATTGTTATTGATATTGGTACCACACATGGGCTCATACTTTCCCTCATCAATCCCTTCAACAACAACTCACCTACTTGTCTGTTTAGTTCTGCACTTTCCAACATACTCATGCTGTATGTTGCTTGATTCGACAGTGTTGCACCTAGGATCAAGTCTATCTAGTGTGCAATCTTCATCTTCGATGTTAAACCATCTAGCAGTTCATCATGTGCTATGTTGTTGAAATCTCCAACAATTTCTTTACTTCTACGGGGATCTTCTCCTCCTTGGGCAACTCTCCTATCTCATCAAATGTTGAAACTTTCTTTGGCACAAGAGCATAACATTGCATTTTCTTCTTAACTACACATAAGAACTTCTTCACTAACAATAGTAGGACTTCTTTGGGTTCTTCATCCTTCATCGACAATGACTGGTCTTCATAATCACCTGTCCTTGGTGATCATGTAGGTGTTCTTCTCATCATGCCCCTGTCATACTACTATGGTCTTCACAACATCAAATGGTAAGCATCCATAGGAATGCCATCACACAAAATTTCATTCTAATGCTCACGAATGTTAAACTACACCTTACACTGGTTAGTCACCATCACTTCATACACATGTTGAAACTAGAATAGTATATATGGATGCAGGGGCTTCTGTCGTGTTAACTTCAACTTTTCTACCATCTCTACCATGACCATAATTTTCTGTGCTGTTAAAATTAAGCAATTGCAAGAGCCACTCTCTGGAAGGATGGAAAAGACCCTATCTAAGATATAGGCCCCCAGTACACTCCTGGGGTTCTTGGTCTGGGACAAAGCAGTTGGAGCCATGGAAAAAGACCCTAGTGAGGGCCCCCAGTGTATTGCTGGGGTTCTTGGTCAGGGACCAAGCAATTTGATGATATAAGTCCCTAGGTGTGTTTTAGGGCCCCTGGATGTGTTCCAGGGAATCCTTGCTCGGTGCTTGGATTGATCCTTGGTTGTGTACCTTGGTGGATAAGACCCTAGTTGTGATCTAGGCCCCCCAGCTGCGTTTTGGGGTATTTTGGTCTGGGACTAGACAGTTTTTTGGTTAAGTACCAAGCCGAGATGATGTGTGATCTTTTTCTCTCCTGGGATGGTCCAGGAGACCTAGGAGCAGTTAAGAAGAAGGACATGATCACATCATTGACCTTCCTCTTATGCTGGGATGATAAAAGCTTATAAGTTATATCATGAGACCTTTGTGGACATTCTGCCATTAAAGAAGAACCCCCCCTTTTGACCTTGTTATCTTTGCAACCCTTGCTTGAGCCACGTCCTCCTTAATGTTTGTGGTTTGGTTCTTTGCTAGCTTCCTTGACTTTGGGTTTTATAATTTAAACATTTAATATTTTAATATTAATTGTTTAATTGTTGGGTTTTAATCTAACCCTAAAATTAGGGCAAATTTGCAAACCCTAACTTACCCACCTAAACTATAAAAGAGAGACCTCTCCCGTCACTCTCTCACTCATTCTCTTTCCTCCAAACTGAGTCTTGGTCTGAGGTTTTGCTGCGGCTCTTTCTTGTTCAGTCTGGTATGGTGGTGCAGCTCTCTCCTTGGATCATTCTCTTGCTGGTATAGGGTGTGGCTCTCTCTCCTTGGATCATTCTCTTGCTGAGTTTTTGGTGCGGCCCTGCTTGGATCTAATTCTCTTGCTGAGTTTGTGGTGCAGCCCCTCCTTAGATCTGTTCTCTTGCTGAGTTTTGTGGTGTGGCTTCTCCTTGGATCTGTTTTCTTGCTGAGTTTGGCTGCGGCCCCCTTTAGGACAGTTCCTCTTCTGCTGCCGCTCCTTGCTGGTGCTGTCCCCCTCCTTATCTGCTGCTGGTGCCACCTGTGTGCTGCCGCTGTCACCTGTGTATGCTACCTAGCTTACAGCCTTTAGGGTTTGATGAGGCAGCCCTAAAACTGCTACCGAAGTCTGCCTATTGCTGTAGCAGTTCTATATTCTTGGATAGATTTTGTTGAGGCTGTTAGTGGCTTCTTTTCAGCCTCTAGATTGGACAGTGGTGTCCTTGTTTCAGCCTTTTACTTAATGATTGGTATGCTGGCTAGTTTTCTGATATTTCCCTAAAGTTCTTCTTGGCAAAACTGTTCACAAGATCATGATGAGATCTACCCCCGAGGGTTTGATCCATGACCCTTACAGCTTTTTCTGAGCATACAGAAAAGAGGACAACAGCAAGCACATCACGTAAATCTGCTCTGTTTTTTTGCTAAGGTAATATTCAGATCCATTGTATTCTTTCTGTTATTGGTTTTACATCAGAATTTGTGAATATATTGCTGATCCAAAACTACAGTAGTAAATAAAATTAAAAAGATATTTCTGTTTCTAGTTTGCCCTTAAAATTCTAACATGTGCTACCAGAATCAATACTCACTTTATAACACTTACCTCATGATTTGCATTTCATTTTGAAAATGCTCTTCCTTAGCCACATATTTTGTTTTGGTGTCTGTTGCTAATTCTCTAGCATGATCAGTTCTCAGTGCATCATATTTTCTCCGTATTCTGCTGCTATTGCTATTGATTGATTGTCTGTCCTCGGAGACCTCTCCCTGTGTGCACTGAGTTCTTTGTTTCCCATTCTCTGCACCTTCTGTTTGTGGACACTCAAATGACTCGTGCCCTCCATCTATGCATGTATAGCAGTGTATTCTTTCCCTGTAACACCCAAAGCCTCCTCCTCATCCTTTGAAAGCTCCATGACCTTTGCCATGTGCACTATTGTCATATGTCCTCTAACTTTTTGTCATGTGCATATACCACCTTCCATGTGGAGTTGTGATCTCTGCCACCACCACTGCCTCTTCCTCTACCAAAATTCTTTCTATTGTCTTTGTGCACTAGCTTCTCTTTCACCTTTAGTGCCACCTGGTATGCCTCTTTAGCTAAATGCATCTTATGCCATTCTTGGAGGGGTTTGCATTTTTGCACCCTGGGCAAAGGGTTGACAGAAGAACCTGGAGCTCCCACCCATGGCAGTGGCCATGAGTGGCCAGGGGGAGTGTAGAGCAAATTGCAGGCTTGGATTTTAGAAAGGGTTGTTATGCCTTGCCATTAATCCTTGTCATTTATGGGCTCAACAAGGGTGACCCTTATCCCCAAATCATCACACATTTCTTACATGAATAGGAAGTATCGATTTCCTTTTATCTCCGACTCTCCACTGCTTTGCCATTTCTTTGTTTGACTTTTTTGCTGCATCGTTTGAATGCTTCACATCAATTCCTGCTTTCATGTCTGCATGCTTATCTACTTTCTCTCGGCACAATTCTCTGCAATGCAGCTTCTGCAACTCTCTGCAGTAACAACTGATCACGTGACACAAATATATCCTCATAGTTTTCATGTCACTCAAAGAATGTTACCATAAAATTTTCTTGTTGCTCAACAAGGGTGACCCTTATCCCCAAATCATCACACATTTCTTACATGAATAGGAAAAATCGATTTCCTTTTATCTCTGACTCTCCACTGCTTTGCCATTTCTTTGTTTGACTATTTTTGCTGCATCGTTTGAATGCTTCACATCAATTCCTGCTTTCATGTCTGCATGCTTATCTACTTTCTCTCGGCACGATTCTCTGCAATGCAGCTTCTGCAACTCTCTGCAGTAACAGCTGATCACGTGACACAAATATATCCGTATAGTTTTCATGTCACTCAAAGAATGTTACCATAAAATTTTCTTGTTGCGATGCTTTAACTTTGTAGAAATTGTAGCACCTCTCTCTCTGTTGATATCTGTGGGATCTTTATATGAAACTTTCTTTTGTCATAATTCTCTACAATGCAGGTGCAACAGCTCCCTCTGCAGCAACTACTGACCGTGTGACACAAATATATCTTCATAGTTTTCATGTGACTCAAACAATATTACCATAAAATTTTCTTGTTGCGATGCTTTAACTTTGTAGAAATTGTATCACCTCTCTCTCTGTTGATATCTGTGGGATCTGTATATGAAACTTCTATTTCTTCACGTCCATCACAATAACTTTTTCTATTGACAGATTGATGCGCATGTTGGAGGTGTCAATGACCTTTCTTTCTCAAATCCTAGCAAACAGCTGTGCATAATTACATGTGGAGATGACAAGATAATCAAGGTTTGACAACAGTGCCTTTTAATACGTAATTAGTTCTGCGAATTTGAATTCTGTGTTTCTTAAGGATTTAATGTTACATACAGGTATGGGATGCAATCACTGGCCGCAGGTTGTATACTTTTGAAGGTCATGAAGCACCTGTGTTTTCAATATGCCCTCATCATAAAGAAAACATTCAGGTTAGAAGTTCGACATTTTGATATCTAGGAATTGGCGCATAAATGGGTTCAATGCTTGCATCATTCTATACTGCTGGGGTTGATTCAATATTCTCTGAATTGAGGGTTTGCTTTGTTTCTTGCTTTTCAGTTTATCTTTTCAACAGCCATTGATGGGAAAATAAAGGCTTGGTTATATGATCATATGGGTTCAAGGGTTGATTATGATGCACCTGGACATTGGTGCACCACTATGGCCTACAGTGCCGATGGAACAAGGTTTGATTATCAATGAAAACACTCCCAACCTTGACTTTACTAGTTCATCAGTTTAGTCAATGTGCTCACAACTACTATTGCTGTCTGTAGACTCTTTTCCTGTGGAACTAGCAAGGAGGGAGAATCATATCTTGTTGAATGGAATGAAAGTGAGGGAGCAATTAAACGGACCTATCAAGGATTCCGTAAGCGCTCTATGGGTGTTGTACAATTTGACACCACACGAAACCGCTTTTTGGCCGCTGGAGATGAATTTGTGATCAAGTTTTGGGACATGGACAACATTAACCTATTGACTACAGTTGAGGGTGATGGGGGTTTACCGGTACAGTTACAGATGCACTTACTATTTCTGTGATTGCTGATGCATTTGCTATTTCTATGGTTACAGATGCACTTGCTAGTTCATTCCAGATTGTTTCTGTTTGGCAATAGAGCTGTCATTTGCATGTGTATGATAATCAGGTCCTTTTAGCTGAATATTTTGTTTGTGTCCCTTTTAATAGGCTAGTCCCCGCCTCCGCTTCAACAAGGATGGATCCTTGCTAGCTGTTTCAACTAGTGACAATGGTTTCAAGATCCTAGCCAATGCTGATGGGCTGCGAATGCTACAACGATATGAAAATCGCTGTCTTGATGCATCAAGGGTTCCTCCTGACCCTGTCCCGAAGGTAATGATTTTGAATTTGTTCTCCTTTGTCTAACTTTTCTCTGCTGTTCAGTAAAAACATTAATAACTTGGAGTTAATCTTACAGGTGGCTCCAGGGAATGCACTTGCAATCGTTAATTCAACTGCAGGACCGACAGCTGTGGGCACAGAAAGGGGCAGTGCATCAGTTTCCATGTCTGGACTTGTAAGTCTTGATATTCAACATTGCTAATCCTCTATATTCTTTGCCAAACTATTTACATTGTCAGGGTGTAGTGAATTAAACCTAGAAAGCATATATATGTATCCTATAAACTTATTGTAAAAAAATGCAGTGTATGGCACAGAACAAATAGATCGCCTTGCATCTTTAAAAATTGTATGAAGGTATGAAAATGACATCTATACATTGATTGTATATAATCTTCTAGAATGGAGACACTAGGAGTATTGGGGATGTTAAAGTCAGGGTGACCGAAGAATCGATAGAGAAGAAGAGCTGGAAGTTGACTGAAATAGCTGAACCTTCCCAGTGCCGGTCACTAAAACTTCCTGATAACTTACCAGCAAGCAAGGTATGCTTCTTCTTTCAGGTTTGAAAATCTTGATTTGAAGATATGCTTTTCTTGTAGAGATGTTGCAGTATCATGCTATTGTTAAACTTGTGTTGTCAGTAGAGGCAGGAAATGCAGAGTCTACATACATTTTTTTGGATTTTGCTTTGTTAGTTGCTATGTGATATTTGCAGAAATTACATATATGATCTTTCTTGGAGGGTGTATTATCCATGATATCCATATTTTCTGGTTGTACTATGCAGATTTCAAGATTGATATATACTAATTCAGGAGTTGCAATTCTTGCTTTGGCTTCCAATGCTGTTCACAAGCTTTGGAAATGGCAGCGTAATGAGCGCAACTCCACTGGCAAGGTGATCCTTTGTTACAATGTCCAGTGTCATTCGTCTTTTCAATATATTGTGAATTCTGTCGCCCTATTCTGGTGTGAGGAAGCAATTCAATTGTGTTTTTTTCATCCTGTGTCTGCTTATCTGTTGGTTATTTTAACAGGCAACTACTAGTGTTCATCCTCAGTTATGGCAACCTGCTAGTGGTATACTCATGACCAATGACATAAGTGACACTAACCCGGAAGATGCTGCCCCATGCTTTGCTTTATCAAAGAATGACTCTTATGTTATGTCAGCCTCTGGTGGGAAAGTGTCTTTGTTCAATATGATGACATTCAAGGTGATATTCTATATATTTCAAACATTTCCAAACCTCCAGTTAGTATGCTCTTGAAATGTATTTAATTGGTGACTTGATTGTTTATTTTGAAATTTGTTTACGTCTGTTCCAGTTACTATCCTCATGAAGTGTATTTGTTTGTTGACTTGCTTGTTCCCATTTCATTTTCATCTGCAGACAATGACGACCTTCATGGCACCACCGCCAGCAGCAACTTTTCTTGCTTTCCATCCACAAGACAACAACATAATTGCAATTGGCATGGAAGACTCAACAATCCAGATCTATAACGTTAGAGTTGATGAGGTCCTTCCCCAACAATCATTGAGAATTCTGTGGTCAACTATGTATTGGATGTGCCTTATTAATATTATTTTGATTTGAAGATAGTTTGTAACTGAATGCCTGTTGGAATTCAGGTAAAGAGCAAACTTAAGGGACACCAAAAGAGAATAACAGGACTTGCTTTCTCTCATGTGTTAAATGTACTTGTATCATCAGGAGCAGATGCGCAGGTAATTTCCATAACATGATTTGTCCTGGTAGTTTTTGCGATATTATATGTACAAGTATAAATATTTAGGTTCAATTTGCTTTGGGGCTTTTGGCGTGTTTATGCCTAGCAAGCTCATCTCACCATGGGGATACATGCTTATTCATAGAATGTAACCGCCTCATCAAAGACCCTGGTTTGGTTTTTGGTGTGGAGTTACATTTACAAGCACAAAGATTGAGGTCAAGGTTCATGTCATATATCTTGATGTGGTTGACTAGCAAAGCTAGAAGACAACATGCAAAGTAACTCTTGGGCTGTATGGTTCTGCAGCTTTTCATATGGGGAATAGACACTTGGGAAAAGCACAGAAGTAAACCTTTGCAGATTCCAGCTGGTAGAGTACCCTCACCTCAAGCAATCACCCGGGTGCAATTTCACCAGGACCAGATACACTTTTTGGCTGTGCATGAAACTCAGCTTGCTATCTATGAAACAGCAAAACTGGAGCGCCTCAAACAGGTAAAACATCAATCTTTTTACATTTATGTCAATGGCTTTATCTGTTTGGATTTCTCGGTTGCAGTTTTTCAATTGGCTAACTAGCTGTTTTGCTGAATGCTGGCAGTGGGTTCCTCACGAATCTCTTTCTGCTCCAATATCAAATGCTACATACTCATGTGATAGTCAGCTAATATATGCAAGCTTTTGTGATGGTGCTGTTGGAGTTTTCCATGCTGAAACGCTTAAGCTACGGTGCAGAATTGCTGCCTCTGCTTATCTTCCACATAATGTCGTGTAAGTTGTGTTTATCTCGCGTTGAAATTCTGTTGAGTCAGCCACTGTGATGTAGGAGTTATCTACTGGTTATTGTATCATATGTCTGGTGTATGCAACTTATCAATGGAGATATAAGCTGGGAATTGCATTCACATAAATACGCATGTGGGCATGTCTTTTTTGGTATCTAAAAATGACAGTTGCAAGAGCCTTTTCTCTAACTGTTATTACTTGTGGCTAAACTATTTGTGCAGCTCTACTGTATACCCACTTGTTGTTGCAGCTCATCCGTCCGAGCCAAACCAATTTTCTCTTGGGCTTACAGATGGGGGTGTAGTTGTTTTGGAGCCTGTAGAATCAGAAGGGAAGTGGGGCACTGGACCACCTGCTGAAAATGGGGCAGTCAGCAGTGTCAATATTGTGCCAAAAGCTGGAACTCCAGGTTCAGAGCAAGGCACTAGGTGAGCAATCTCATTTGTCACAAATTTAAACAGCAACATTGTGTGCAATCTTGAATTTTACAGGTGATGATATCACATGTTAAAGCCTGGCATCTCCACTGCACTTTAATCTACTTCAAGTGCAGCAGTTGAATTGTACATTGATCCCAAAGCGTGCAAACGTTTATGCAATATTGCATGCTTTTATTCAGAAGCTTCTATCAATCCCCTGTTCACAAGAAAATGTGCTTTTACTATAAATGGATTCAAAAAGGGGTAGAAAGTGCTTCCTGAAAAGTCATTGTTTTTCATGGTGGCCAGAGTTTGTTTATAACATTAAGCTGCGTACCTTTCTCTAGGGGATCGTTGGCCTGCTTTTGCCATCCTTGTGTACAAGCTTTTACTTAGAGCAGGAAAATGCACTGTTGTATTTCTTATTGCCATGTCTCCACAGGTTTCTAATCGCTGAGAAACTTTGCCATTATCAGAGAATTATTTAAATGTAAGATTAGAGCAGGTTTTGGAACGAGTACTTTATCAGATGTCATCCTAAGAACTGCCAAAATTAGTTGGTAACCTTTGGTATTGTACTTGAGAATTAGATCCCCCAAAAGTTGTTTCATGGGGAGTGTCAGTCTTTTTTAGTACATTGCTGTTTAATACATTTGAAGCATTATATATTGCTGTTTTGGAGTTGTTACTTCATCCTTTCCTTTGTTTTTGGTTATTTGTAATGGGAGTTTCAATAAATGCACCATGAAGGGCAGGTTTCCTTCAGCTTAGAAGCCAGCTCTCAGGGGGTGTTTATTCTGCCAAAGTCACCCAGGACTGCACCTCTTCTCA
>JASDQU010710955.1:0-13048 GCA_032191745.1 Picea mariana
TCATCAGTCAAAGTGGCAGGTTTCAAAAGTTTGGGGTCCATGGGTTTTGAACCCATGACCAACCACTAAGCCTAAGCGCCTTCACAATAGTCCTATAACTAATGCACCATGTTATTTCTTGTTTAAATGAACCACTTTATAATTATTTAAAGTGTAATTGATGTAATATGGCACAAAGGGGCTGTGGCTTAGCCCCAGCCCTTGGTTCATTTGTAATATATACGACAAGGAGCTGATCGGACAGGGCACGCGGGGTGGTTGTAACAGTTAGGCACGTGGGCCTATGAATATGCCACACGACCGGGGGGTTAGCACCAAAGGGGGCCAGCGCATAGCGCTCGGCCACATGGCCCCCCCATACGACCATTCAAAGGGGCGCGCGTGCGGATGGAGGGGATAAGCCCGAAATTTAACCAATTTTTAGTTATAAAGTGGGTTTTTGTAACCAATTTTTGGTTTTTAAATGTAATTAGGCCCGTTTTTAATGCATTTTCTCCATTTTTGGGAGTTATTGGGCATTTTTGGAGCCTAATTTTTGGGAGGAAGTTGGAGATGAGTAACCAACTTCCCATCTATATAACCCAGTCCTGTTTGAGGCAATAGAGGGCATTTAGAGTAGAATTATGCTGAGGAGAAGCCAAGCCAAAGCCATTTTGAGGCAGAGAAGCTTTTGAGGAGGAGACGCTGTCAGACCATTTCTGGGAGGTTCGGACGTCCGTTTTGCGTGCCATTTTCTTTGCTGGGTTCTAGAGATCTAGAAGAACATGATCATATCAGTCTTGTAGCCATTTGGAATTGCAGAAATGTACTTTTGAGCTTTTGAACAGAAATAAAGAAGCCTCCCCCACAGAGAAAAAGGCCTGGAGACGTAGGCAAAGTTGTGCCGAACTCCGTTATCAATCTGCGTGTTATGGTTTGTTGTCTTTAATTTCATTTTAGATCTGCAAATGTGTATATGGCTGTCATAATTCCTCTTCTTTCCTCATTCTTTCACTAAGTTTCTCAAATGGTTAATTAATGCATGCAAAATTAAAACTCAACCATAAGTCATTAAAAGATCCTACGGATCAGGGTACTGGACCAATGCGATGGCAATACTGGATGGAGCTAGTACCGGAATAGGCGCAATCTGGTATTGGATGAAGCTGGTACTGGAAGAGGCAAAGAGCTGGTATCGGATGAACGTAAAGGTAATACCAGATCACTGCAGAGTATTGGATGACATGGAGTGTGGGTACTAGATGACTGTAGAACCTTCTAGTACCAGATGACTTGGAGTATTGGATGACTTGCAATGCGAGTACCAGAACAAGAACAATACAGGTACCAGAACATGGACAATGCATATACTGGAACCTGAACAGTACAAAACATGTTGCTTGGACATAGAAACATATGATTAAACCATCATCGACAAAACTGTTGTATAATCATCCTTTTAATCACTAAAAATATGAAAAACTATGTATTAACCACATAGGATGAATACCAAGAGATAATGGAGGTTTATGGTGTAATTAGCGATATATTATTGACGAAATGCGGGGAGAAGGTTTAATGATGAGTGTATTTGTATGGCAGAAAGTATGAAAAAACTAGAGCTCAACATACCCCCAAACCCAAGGATTTGCATGTCCTCATGCAAACAAGGTGAAGAACTTATGATACTTTGCTTATAGATTTATGTGACATTGTTTCTTTTGTGTAAGTGTTGGTTCTTGTGAAATGACACTTTGGAAACTGCCACAGTTTGATTTCAAATAGAGAAACAAAATTATCATAAAAATGGAGGACAAGTAGTGAATGAGGTATCAGAGTGATGGTGAATGGTGTGCATATGGATAATGGTTTATAAAATGTTGGTGATGGTGGCCGCATGGACTTGAACATCAATTTTAAGACCAATATTTACTTTGTGGTTCTTTGCTTGGATAGGCAACAATGACTTCATCCTCTTTGACATGACTTAAGAATGCTTTATGATGTACGAAGAGAAGACACTATAGATGTTTCTTTGTATTTGGATACCACATATTTCATTTTCATTACTTGGTCTTATCATCAGAGTATATTTTTCATTACGACAAGTGGAGTGAAGATGGAGGGTTTACTAAGTAGTTGTGATAATGCATAGTGGAGTGTGGAGTGAGTAATAGTGGTTATGCATCATGTTTTCCAAGTTTTTAGTAAATTAAAAAGATTTGTACCAGTTTTACCTCAAGTTACCCTTGCTTTGAATTCTAATGCATGTTGAAGTGGAAACTAGACGAACATGATGAAATGTTTGCAAAACCATGATGTAGACTGCTGAAATTTGAAGATGAAGTGGAGCAAGGCTGTGAACTGATGGATATCTAGGAGAGAGAGTTGATGAATCTTGATCTACTAAGATTCCTTATGTCTCTCTCTCCCCCAAACCCGTTGGTTTGCATGTCCTCATGCAAACTCTCATTAGCATATAAAATTTCTACAAGCTGAAAGTGGACTATGTGGAACCGGTGCATGCTGACTGAAGGAGAGAAATGAAGTATGCCAGAGATGAGAGCTGTTGAAAATATCCTGCAAAAAGTACCCTCAAAAAATATTTAAATTTCTATACTGTTGGTATAGGAACCTACTTGTTTCTGTACCAGCAGTACCGGAACAAAAAAATCTAAAATAAATTAAACCAATATTGTTATTATGAGAGAAGAAATATACATTGATGCCATGCTTAAAGAAACAACCAAAAATTAAACTTTATTCATGCTTGTAAATTCGGAAATGAAATTTATTTTAAAATATTACAAGCATAAAGGAAATTTCTAAATTACTTATTACATACAATTTCATCAATCATTAACAATTGTATGCTCAAAAAACCATGTGAATTATGATGGGGGATTTTTCCTCTCATCCTTGAACAGGAAAACACGAGGAGATAAGTGGTCTTTGATAAATGAGAAACTGATAGGAAACCAGTCATCCCAGTTTGATTTTTCAGAGAATTTTTGTCATTCAAGTGATATTGATAAAGTTCGCATTTGAGTTTATTAGACTCCTACACTTATGGGTCCCACCTCTAGGACAATGACATCCTGGGTATGAATGATAGGGTGTTAAGGCCATCTTACAGACATTCTCAAATGGAAATTAGATGAGGTTCATTAGCCTTTTTTTCAACCATGCATGCTTCTTCTTAACGATTTACACAAGTATATTGTTCATACGGATAAATATAGATTAGGCATAATGAAAGACATTACAATCAGAACCCATTGCTAGTAAGCCTGTTCAGTACTCCGATGGGGTAATTTTGACATCTAAGAAATATCATTCCCAGGAAGAATGCCCCATTTCCCACGAGCCTGTTCAGTACCCTGATGGGTTTGCCTAGTTATACGATAGGCCGATACCTGCTGCCAGCAGACCTGTTTAGTATCCCGACGGGTTAGCCTCTTACACGCATTTTCCATCAAAGGATCTTGTCCCAATATTACCCTTAAGATAAAATTTATAGATTACTTTCACATGGGTGAATGGGGGAGCATTTTGGAAAACCTTTTTATAGTATGGGATGGTATTGGGTTGGAAGATATTTTATAGATTGCCCATAAAAGATTGTTCGTATGAAAAATATACTTTTGTATCAAGATTAGTTGAAAGACATATCATGGTAAAACTTACTTAATGTGTGGTGGATGAGGCCATGAGAGAATGACCTAAAGGTGTCTCTAGTCCCCAAGTTCATCTTTTCCATATAATATTGTGTTCCCTCACAAGTAGAAGTTTCATTCACTCTCCTGCTACCATTTGATAAGAATGCTTGAATAACAAGTTCTGATAGGAAACTAGGATGTACAAGTTACCTATGGTTATCATTATGTAGACCTTAAATATTTTGTAAATCCCCATAATATTTTAAATATTAGGCTTATGAGCAACTGTTATTATTAATAGTCAGAAATTTGTATGTAATAATAAGAAGACATATCTTAAGTTGTTTTGGTTTTTGATGTTAGATCACCAATATTATCTTCATCTCATTTCATTTATTTGAAAAGAAACATGGAAATATGTTGCATTTATTTAGAACTAGGTTAACTAACATGCAAATTTTACTCTATCCTATCTAAGAACAAGAAATTAAATTTCACGTGTAAGAATATTTCCAATGTAACCATGTGTGTAACAGGTGTAGAAATACATTCATACTCGGGTTTGAAAGATAATATTTAATGTATGCCAGAATACGAAGAACCAACTGGTTTGATGATGATGTGGAGATTTGTTGAAGAAGAGAGTGGTGTTTCAATCTTGTTGTCGTCTGGAACCAATGTTCAATGTAATATTGATGTTTTTGGTTAACTTCCTCATTTAGACCACTCTACATGTCTCCCTCTATCATGCCATGCAGATTATCTTCTTTTGGATGGTTTGTCTCTTGGATGCATACTGGATCTAGCGATATGCATGTCAAGAACTCCTCGATCTCAGGTTCTAGCAGTCTCTCTCCATTGAATGATTCTTCAGTCTCCTCTACAGATTGGAAATGGTGATCAAAGGAGGCTTCTAGATCTTCTTCTGGATGTAGCTCATGGAAATCTTGTTTTTCTATCACTTCTGGAGAGGCGGATAGGTTCTTGAATGTTGTCAATATTTGTTCTTTTTGCGAGGCATAGATTGAGATCCCAGCTGCTGCTAGGATGGAGAGAGTTCTTCCAAAATATTGATCATCTTTGAGTCCTTGTTGTTGGTTTATGGGTCTTTTTTCACATGTGGATTAGTGTAGAGGGGGGGGTTCTTACAGTGCCCAATTTTATTTTTTTTAAATCCTAAGGAAATAAAAAGAAGAAAACTAAAATAAAATGTAAGCAAACCAATTATATACTTGAAGTGCCACTGTGCTACTAGGACCCTGCTGTCACCAAGTTTTCTGTTCACACAAGTTATCTTCTCTTCTCATATATATAAAAAATGGCTAATGCTAATAAAACACAAATTCTAACTACTAAAAGGAAGAGGACAACCTAAATTTGGAGTAACCCCACTAAAGTGGATACGTGGGCTCTTCCCTCACATCTTACCGTCTCCTCTTCGCCCTTAGGTCGTTCTTAAAAGCACACCGCACTTGCATGAAAATAAACATGCTTTGGAGAAATAAAAGCAACCTACCTGTGCTCTAATCCCTTTAGCACCTCCCCGAAAACGATTCCAAAATGTTGGGCTAAATATATGCACTATTAATTCCCACATTTAATTATCAACTGAGGCTCGTAAGCTTCAAGATGCAGGCATAGAAAGCGCAGGATCAAATCCTAGTCTAGCCTAATCTAAAGCCGACAAAACAATATTCAAACCCACACTACAACAAATTAACACTAAGGATTCATCACTGGGACATAGGAATACTTAGTGCTATAAAGGCTTAGATCACAGTCTTTTAGGCTCTCAGGGTGATGTTCATGTGATTAGTCATGGGTAGCTTACTCAAGCTTTCTATATTTAAATCACAATCAATTAAAGAGTAATTGAGAAGAATATGAACTTTTGCAATTGACGAAAGATCTATATTTAAAGCACAGTCAATTAAACAAAAGTTAGTGTGTTGAATAAGTTGAGAGTAGGGCAAGTTCCTTGTGTGAACAATCAATGAAGTTGTGTAATTTAATGTGCATTCATCAATCAAGGAATGAGCAGATAAAGAGAGGACAATTCTTTGTCATGAAATGTAATTGCAGTGTGATTGGGCATTGATTCCATGCATAGAGAGTGAGGTAAAGAGAGGGGTTGATATGCTCTTGCAATCACTAATTATATTGCATGATTAAATCTGCAATCAATGGGCAAATCGTGTTAAAGGGAAAAGAGAAAATATGGAAGAGAAAAGTTAAGTATATGCAACAAATAAGACAACTCTGTTTTGGTGTTTTCTTTTAAAAGTGAATGCAAACAAGAATATGTTAACATACTCTGTTTTATAATGTTTTGGATAGTGAGAAACTAATGGGTGATTTGAATGGTAGATTTGATGGTAGAATTGGATGGCAAATCAATGATGAAGGAGATAAATGCAATGAGGGGATGTCCATAGTATATTCAGCATAAAAACAAAGCATAAGAAGAATACACAGAAATATAAGCACGCAAATGTGATAGGAGATAATGCTAAATAAATTCAAAGCTCAATGTGATAATGTATTCAATTGGGAGGTTTACAATATGAATTCTAATTAACATAACAATTGCAAAACTAAAATTAGGATTCAAACCACACACTCCAAACTGTAAATGAGATTCTAACCTTTAAACAAATTGAACAACAAAAGAAAAATACATAAATGAAATGCTAACTAGTTAAGATACAAAGGGAAACATTCTTACCAAGTTGAGGGGCCCTACCCAACAGGTAATTTTCTGCCAAAAGGATGTCAGTCCCCTTGAATGCACAAAACACCAATTCTTTATTCCATCAAACTCAGAAAATTACAAGTCTCTTTTAATATTGACATTGTCATGATGACACCTTAACATCCATTACAAAAGAATTCCCATAATGATAATTGGATTTCTCATAGCCCTATGAGGCTTATTTATATATGAAAAATAATTGAGAAGTGGATGGGACCGAATCCCAATGCTCAGATTTCAAATTTACAATTTTAGATAAAATCCTAAAAAATCTAGGTTTTATTGTAATTTGGGCATATTTGAGTTAGTCCCCCACCCATATATTTCAAACCAATTCTAATTTTGAAAAACGGCTTGCATAATACTCAATTTTCCATATTCTAGACAAAACCCATTTCGTAGAATTTCTAGATTTGATTCCATATGCACAAAAAAAAGGCACAAGTTGGCAGTTTGAGTTGTTTAATAATTTTAGCAGAATCATTCCCCTTGAGATGGAGGTCCACACGTGCGAGCTAGGTGAATTTTGTCTCACACGTTTGCATGAAAACATCATTTTGGACAAAACCCATGTACCTGATTTTCCTCTAGAAGCTTTCCAAAATTTCGAATTATTTCTAGTACCGGATTAGCACAGTTGGTACCGGATTAGAACAGTTGGTACCGGATTAGAACAATTAGTACCAGAATCTTGTAGCCAGGGGTTTAGTACCATATGAACACATTCATGACTATGGGTACTGAACCAATGCGATGGTAATACTGGATGGAGCTAGTACCATAATAGGTGCAATCTGGTACCAGATGAAGCTGGTACCGAAAGAGGCAAAGAGCTGGTACTGGATGAACGCAAAGGTAGTACCGAATCATTGCAGAGTATCAGATGACATGGAGTGTGGGTACTGGATGACTGCAGAACCTTCTGGTACCAGATGACTTGGAGTATCGGATGACTTGCAATGCAAGTACCGGAACAAGAACAATACAGGTACCAGAACATGGATAATGCATATACCATAACCTGAACAATACAAAGCATGTTTCTTGGACATAGAAACATATGATTAAACCATCATCGAAAAAACTATTATATAATCATCCTTTTAATCACTAAAAATATGAAAAACTATGTATTAACCACATAGGATGAATAACAAGAGATAATGGAGGTTTATGGTGTAATTAGCGATATATTATTGACGAAATGCGGGGAGAAGGTTTAATGATGAGTGTATTTGTATGGCGGAAAGTATGACAAAAATGGAGCTCAACAAGGATTATGATTACTATTTCTCAGACTCTTTTCCAATATTCTCATCGCTCACCTCCAATAGATACAATATCGAAGGATATTCCCTTTCGATGCCATCCATTCAGATCTAGAACAACTTGAGAAATTTAACTTCTCTGAAATCCAGGTATCAAGGAATATACTCCCCTCTTTGAAGGATGATCATAGAATTACAATGCAATCTCCTGATAGACAGTTGAGATAGATTTAGGGCATAATATTCTCCAATCTGGTTTTCCCCACTCACTTTGTCCATTGATAGGTAAGTGACACCTGACGCTCCAACTCACTCTGATTTCCCCATTGGCATGTCACATTAGCCATGACATTATGCCTACATTGTTTTGACGAAGACAGGGCTCACACCAAATCAATGACTATGTGTTGCCTCTCTAGTCACTGAACTATGGTTGAGATCTTCCTTCTATCATAATCATACTCCTAATCCATCAGAGGATTACTCTGAATCGTTCGAAGTTGTACTTCGATAATGGTCAATGATGGGCCAACTCGACTCGTGCTAAATATAGTAACCTAACCAATTATTGAAACACCTCTTCACACTTATGGTCCTCATCAGCTTTCACCCTTTCGACTTACAATTGGGATCCATAAAGATCAATGGCTGGGATGCATCCCTCCCGTCTCAAATATATGGCTCACATGGGAACGATTTTATAATCCTTCATTCAGAGTTATTCTCACAACACATGAGATTTGCTTCTAAAATCCTCACTCTGATAGGTTTTTTCTGGAGTCTGTTGTTTGAAGTCCTTCCTACGACGTTCAAGGGATCTCTCTGACATGGCAACTCTAACCACCCACCAATAAATAGTTGTGATATCTTCATATCAACGATTGTGGTTCTTCACTTACCAACACAGGGTTTACTGAATCATAATTATCCACTCTAAGGACTTAGCAATTTTTTCTAGTTCTACAAGAATTTTGTTTCTAACTTTCGAAGACTCAAGATGAATCTACGACCATTACAAACTATCAAACTTAAGTCAAAGGGATTGCATGATTTGCAAGATCTCCACACAGGGAACCTATAAAGTATTCGAGCATGTAGCAGTTTATATCCATTCATTTTCATGATTTAACCAAGTAATAATATACATCACAATGTATATCATATTACAACATTCAAAATCATAGGTTATGTATACAAACATTCTTTCAGATTTAAACATTCATATACACTATCATACAATTGTTCTATTCATGAGAATTCACATGAATCATTCAAAGTCAATTTCAGTACAGATCAACACTTATCTGATAAGGAAATAATCCAATCCAACTGATTGAGAGAGGATTCCTTTCCTCCCAACATTAGTCCTTGGTGTAGAGTCAATTCCTACAACACATCACCCTTGTTCCAAGCTATGATACCACTAAGGAAATTGACTTAGCAGGGTTCCAAGTCTGCGATGATCCCATAGGGTTACTCTCCTTCTTCCTCTGACACATAAGAAGTTGTCACCTCCCATTGAGCTTTGGGTCTCTACAGGTTTATCAGGTGGTTTCTCAAATGTATTTACTCTACACAAGGGATTCCCTTAAGTAATTAACAGTCCCTCGATGGCCTCCCCTTACTAGTGTCGATTTCTGTCTAGTTTGCACCAAGCTGCATCCCACTATTGCTCCAGTTTGAGAATTTGGGTCATCTTTGTTCAGGGTGATCATCAAAAACTCGAGAAAGCTTCCTATTTTCTTCAAAAAATATATCATTTTATTTCTCAATCAACACGTTTACATTGTTGCTCATCTTTGAGCCTTTTTCTTATTGGTATTCTATTGCCTTTTTTAGACTCTAGATGTCATCTCTATTTTTGCAGGGTCTCTCTTCCTCTACATATCTGTGTTTTTCCATATGCTCTCATCCTACACACATTGTGTTTTTCATTCCCCCATCTTCTTCTCCATCCTCTCGGGATCTCTGCAGCATCCTGCAGACGTAACCTACAGTCCGACCTTCATAATCTGAAGGGGTGTTTTTTTTTTAGTATATCCCTTGTCATTTATTCAACTAGCCATTATTTGTCTGTACGGGCCAACTTCCGTAGTAATTACCAATCAACCACCTCTATGAACTTCCATTTAATGATCACGTGGTCTCCTCCATCATTCTGGTGTGTTGGTGGGTGAAGTCATCATGTTTGTAAGTATAGATTAACTTTCTATGCAAGGTTCCTATTTTCTTCACTAATGCATCTCATATCCATTTCACTCAACCATCCCATCAGTCCCCTACCTCATCAATTTCCTCTAGTGTATCATGGCTAGTACTTATCAAGGTTATTCCCTCTTAGTAAAAAAATTGGTGTTTATATTATATCAAAACACAATTACATGCCTCATATTTTTAACATATGAACTTTTTGCATAATTACAATTTTGGGAGAAAACAAGGTGTTACACATAATCATGGATGGATATTTCTCGTCATGCCGTTTCCAACTATAGGTGGTTCACCAGTTGGTTTCTTACAGTTAAGGAGTTATGGCCTCATGAAGTTGTAATCTCTGAAGAATGGTTAAGAAGCCCTAAACAATTACAAAGTCATTAATTAAGGGAAACGTGGTTGTAACAAGAAAGTACAGGTTGACCCTAAAATTAAGAAAAAGGGTAAAACAATTATGACCCTAAAATGAGGAAAAAGGGTAAAACAATTATGACCCTAAAATTAGGAAAAAAGGTAAAACATTTATGACCCTAAAATTAGGAAAAAGGGTAAAACAATTGTTACCCTAAAATTAGGAAAAAAGGGTAAAACAATTAAAGGGTAAAAAAATTGTAACAAGAAATGAATTAAGGGTAAAGTGGTTACAACAATAAATGAATTAAGGGTAAAGTGGTTGAAAACCAATTACATGGGAGAGTATAAATACACATCAAGCGTCTCTCATTATCATATACACAAGTTCATTGAATATCTATCCAGTGAACACTTGATCTATTAGCGAATATGAGGTAGCGATGATGAGGTAAAGTAAAGGAGATGCTTGTTCCGAGTTGCATCAAGGTATGATGATGCAACAAGGTTGCTACAGGATTAAAGGCTTGGCACATTGTATGGTACATGTTTGATACATGGTTGAGATACATATCTTGTGATGATATGTTTGTGATATTAGTACATGATTGGTAGAGGCATGTTTTGGTGATGTTTGAGAATCTGGTTGAGAGGTGTTCTTGGTGATCAAGGATCTAGTTTTGTATCAGTGACAGTGATAGGTTGGTGACAATGACTGTTTGTTGATAGTGACAAGTTGGATATAGTGACAGGTTGATAGGTTACAGGTTGATGTGACAATGGTAGTGACAGTGACAGTGACAGTGGTGGTGATAGTGGCAGTGTTTGTGGTGGTGATAGTTTGGTCTACAATTATATTTCAGGGCAGCAGGATGGGGCAAGGAAAGGGGGCTATAGCCTCCTTCTTGTTGGTGCTAGAGAATCGAGGTGTTGAATCTTCCTTCATGTTGGAGCTTGAAAATAAGGGGGTTGTAGCCTCCTTTTGGTTGGAGTTAGAGAATTCAGGGAGTTGTAGCTTCCTTCAGGTTGGAGCCTATAAATAGGGGGTTGGAGCCTCCTTTCAATTGCCATGGAGAATTGGGAAGTTAGTGCTTCCAATGAATGTATTATTGACAATATATAAGAAAGCATTGCATGTTTTTCTCTCATTTGGGTTTCCATGTAAACTCTGGTGTACTGTGTATTTGATGTGATTTTGCTTATGATTATATGTTCATGATATATTGAATGCAATCATAGATGATACATTGATGATAAACTGCTGAATATTGATAAAGTTGAAGAATATATATTGTGGTTACAAATGGTAAAAGTGCTCATACTGATTCACCCCCCCCTCTCAGTATTCCAACATCCTCGACTTGATATTCTCTTCCAAAACTTGATATTTTATTTATGGATTTATTTAGATGACAACCACCTAAAAGTGAAAAGAAATCACATGTGAAAATAAAATTATACAATGCAAGTAAATCAAATGTCAACAAGTTATTCAAGCAAAATTTCAATTATAACCTTTTACTTACCTCATGTACTTGGCGATATCATATATAAATTTATGTTATTGTGAAATATAATTGGGAGACATAGAGGTGCACTAGCAAATTTGGCTCATTTTGTGACGGCTATTTCAACACTCCTGCGACGTTATGTCGTGGATATTGCAACGAATCTTGAGTCTCTAAAACGCCATTTTATGTTACGTGGCAATTGCGACGAATTTGAATTACTGTCGCAAAAGCAACGACTGTAGGGAAATTCTCACAATTGCGACAAAAAAATAAATATCGTCGCCAATTCGCCAATAAGGGAAAACTAAGAGAAACCAACATTTAGTCTCAATTGAGACGATAATTGCGATGACAGATTGCGTTGCCTACATAGAAAATGCGTCGCATTTTATGTAGCAACTACGTCACAGAAATTTAAGTTGTCGTCTCACTTGCGATGACAACTTTCATTGTTTGTGTAGCAACTACATCACAACTGTTGGACAACTGAGAGGGGGGGTGAATCAGTTGTTACCATGCTTAAACAATTATGGTTCTTTTAAAATCTTTACAAGGCACTCAATGATGATCACAATAATGTAGGGAAATAAACAATGGCACATTCAACATCAGTCACATATGTGAGAAACACAGAGACACATATTTCCCAAGGAAACCCATACAGGGTAAAAACCTCTTCTTCTTTATATGNTGAATCAATTGTTACCGTTCTTAAACAATTATGCTTCTTTTAAAATCTTTACAAGGCACTCAATGATGATCACGATAATGCAGGAAAATAAACAATGGCACATTCAACATCAATCACATATGTGAGAAACACAGAGATAGATATTTCCCAAGGAAACCCATACAGGGTAAAAAACTCTTCTTCTTTATATGATAAGTATTATTTACATTCTTTACATTATCGCACATATGAGCACCAACTCATTGTGAGGCTACAACCTCTGTTTTTGCAAGCTACAACTTGCTGAGAGCACCAACTCTCTGTTTTCTCTAGCACCCACTACAAGGAAGCACCGACTCCCTGGTGTCTCTAGCACCAACTAGAAGAAATCACCAACTCCCCGGTTTCTCTAGCACCAACTAGAAGGAAGCTACAACTCCTTGGTTTCTCTAGCACCAACTAGAAGGAAGCTACAACTCCCTATATTCAAGCACCCACTTGAACCTCTGAGGACACCAGTCCTCCCTAGCACCTCCCTAGCACCCTAGATTATAAATATGAAATACTGAAACCTATTACAGTGATATAGTGTTCAATAACAACTTACCAGTCTCATCACTGTTCTGCAAGATTTTGCTACTCAG
>JASDQU010710955.1:30015-54207 GCA_032191745.1 Picea mariana
CATTAGTGTACATTCAAAGAATTTCACAAATGGAGAATTCAAATGATGTTTACAAATTTTAACCAAATAAAATTTTGATTATGGGTAGAAAAATTTACCTGTAGTATTATCTCATCTAATCCCAACTCTTTAGAAAAAAATAGAGTTTCTTTCTTTCATATATCTATCATTTAGAAGGTGAAAAACACTATCAACAATCATGCCAAAAGTATAAAATACTCATTGGCCAAAATTGTTTTCCTAAAAACATTGATTGATCAATGTTTATTAGACATTAGATATATATACATCATTTAATTGACATTTGTTGGGGTAAAAAAAAAAAAAAGACAAATTTCACCCATGTTAACTAATTTTTTATGTTAAAAATGTTTATTTTTCAACAAACTTTGATTTAGTCATCAGATTTCTACCCCAAAATGTAGTAGTGAAAAATAAAAAAGAGCAACAAAAATAAACAAGAAAGCACCATGAAATAAAAATGAACAAAACAAATGAAAAAAAATAATAAAATTAAATAATTAACTAATCAACAAAATGTAATAATGTCTTCGTTAAGAACCCCTCCCCGAGTGTAACCCACTCATATTTGATGGGTTCCTCCATTGAGGTTACATATGTTCATCTCCATTTATTTTTTCAAAAACATCTATTTCCCCCAAAGGTACCTGATTATGAAAATATGGGGCTCTAGTACCACTTTATAATAGTCTTACCCACCATAAACTAGTTGTGAGGTTGCTTACTTGATTGAAAATATATCCTTTTTTATAAACCAAGTAATTCAAATAGATAACGACACAATAAGAAACAAAATAACATGTACATGTACCCTTACACCTTTTTGATGACCAAATCGTGGTCCAACCAATGCTTTAGTACAATAATTACAATATGGGGAATTACACCCAAGGGTTTATTTTCCACCCAACCATTGTAAAAATTGAACCTAGGTGGTGCCCCTTGAGCAAGGGTAAATCTGAATGAGAATGCAAGTAAAAAAAATTGTAGGTAGTCAACACAAAACAACTCTATCTACCTATTACATCACATCAATGGGTTAAACATTCAATTGAAGAAATGTTTTTTTAGTGGAGAGGCCTTTAGACTTCAACATTCCCCACCCCTTAGGTTTATTATGTAAAGGAATTCCTACTCTATATGCTAATACCACAGTAAATCCAACTGTGGAGCTTTGCAAGGACTATACTATTCCACTTTAACTCTGGGTTCCTCCAATTATGGACAAAATCCACTCTACCTCTTGGCACCTCCAACTGTGGATTCCTAAGGACCCAAAATCAATTTCCAATATCAAACAATGGGAATGTGTACCCCCACTAGTTAGGTACATATCCAAACTCCTCTACCCACTCATATATCCAAAAATCCTTTTTCTCAAAACAATAATAATCCAAAATCCAACCCCCCAAGGAAAGCTTCCATTTTTCTAATCTTTCACAAGATAACAAGTCACTCCCAAGAAAGTCTCTTGGCCTTTACTTTCCTCCTTCCTTAATACACTTGGGGTGAAATTAGGCTTAAGAGAAAAATACAAGTGTAATATATGGGTATTTGGTGAAATAAACTCATCTGTCTTATGATTTTAACCACAAATCAACTTAGGCATATTTTTCAAGTCTATATTTCCCCTCCAAATATCATAGGCAATATGTATAGACTGACCATCCTTGTTGAGCAAGATTTCTTCTCTTGGATACATTTTTCATAAAATAGTTAATATTCTTCCGGGTTAATCCCATCATATAAACTAGGTCAGTGTGGGTCTTGATAAATATAAACCTACACAAGGTTATCTTTTCAAAGAAAGCCATAGTATTTTATCAAATCATGAACCAAAATATATATTTCTATCTTTCAATTATTATAAAAAATAAACTAAATGAGGAATTATGTAAATAATGAATCCATAACATCATCTCCCATCTAAGCATCGAAGTTGATTATAACTTAATGATCCAAGATCATTTTCACTTCCAAAATCTACCTTGTTGAAAGAACTAGGCAATCTATGAATTTACCAAGGGAGTTGGTTCCCTAACTTGTTATTATTGTAATTTCCTATGTTTTATTGAAATTCTAGAAGGAATGCATATGATATGATTTGTTTAATTGAGTTTGATTAAATGTAAGTGAATCTTCCTATGATAGAATATCTCGAGTGTTGTGAGGTCTAAAGGAGATCCTAGAGTGATCTCTTGAGGATATTGTGGATCTAAGAGATCCTTGCAAAATTTGTGGAGTCTAAGTAGGATCTAAAACATATTCAAGTTTTAGCCCTATATTGAATATTTTGTAAGCCTACATGCAATCAATAGGTGTGTGTGTAGAGATAAAGTGAGAAAGGGTAATTGAGTGTGTAAGAGGCCGAGTGTGGCCAACATGCCAATTAGAGGCCAACTGAATGTAACATGGGAAATAAGGGTGAGGAGGCCTTATGTAAATTATGTACAAAGATTCATTAAAACAATTCATGTGTTTATTAATTCTCTGTGTCAGTGTGGTGATTGTGTACTCCTTTTTATTTATGTTTCTTTCATAGGATATCAAAGTCCAGATTGGACTGTCACAGAGTGTTTGTTGTAGGATTGTGTGCAGGAAATATCCGAGTGTTACAGGTTTGGATGCAATAGAAGCTACAGTAGTCATTGATCGTTGATCATTGGAAGGATCAATGATTCAAATTGCGTCAAACTATACCGTGAAGGAAGAATAATTTATAGCCGTAGTACTTCCCCACAGTTAAGCCCTGACCATTGGATCAAAGTTGGAAGGATTATGAAAAGTCATGATATCTAGTGGTGAGAGTAAGATTTGTCCATCAATTCTTGATCTAAATAGATGGACAATAACGTATCAAGAGTTAAAATACATGAGGAAGTTAAGGGAGAATCATGATTGTTTGATCCAAACCTAGATCAACGGTTCTTGCTATAACGAACCACTGGCATCGAGGGTTATAAGGTGCTCGATGCTAAAAAATTATCGAGGTCCCGATGATGACAAACATCATTTTGCCGTAAGGAACTCCACACTGGAAGTGACACGTGGAGACCAAGTCCCACAATACATGGTTTTCGTGGAAAGATTTTGAATGAAAATCAATGATGAATATTAGATATTGAGTTTGTAGATCGATGAACCTCATTGAGACTAAGATACGTCAGAATGACATCATAACCCACTCAGGGGATGACATGGGAGAAGAAGTAGAATTGGGAGAATATGTTGAAGAAACAAGATCTTCAAATAGATCTTACAGGTATTGGTTTATTGTCTTATGAATAAAACTGGTAAAAACATATTATGTTTGCAGGTATCAGTAGAAGGAATGGTAGAAACCATTGCAACCAGTAGAGTCATGAAAAAGGAAGAGGAAGCAAGTGAAGCTCTCAAGTGAAGAAGCTAGTGACAGATCCTTGTAGAAAATGATGCTATAAATAATTCCAACAAAGAATTGGAATTAAGGAGGACAAGTAAAGTTCTCATAGAAATGTGAGTAGGTGAAAAATCCATAGAAGAGTAGGAGTTCTCAGGAGGTTCCATAGGAGAGAACCAAAATAATACCAGGAGGTCAGTATCAGGTAAATATTGATGAGGTATTGAGTGGCAAGATGCATATACTTGCTATAGAGAAGGCTTGATGAAACTAACAGTGAACTAGGATAAGTTCACAAGGGAGAAGATGGAGATGACTACTAATGGTCATGAGCGAGGCTCATAGAGAAGCCATGGAAAGAGGAGAGAGGATTCTAAAGGAGTTTGACAGAGAATTTACTGAGGTAAGGGAACTACTCAGTATAATTTTGAAGCTGCTACAATAAAGAAATGAAGACCAGAAATGGGGTTGGAATGTGAAGAATAAGGTCAAGTGGAATATTGTGCATTTTTCTATGAAGAAATTGATGCACATGTTGAATGCTTCATTGAAGGAAGAGAAACTCATAGAAGCTCAATTTAGACAGAGGAAAATGATGGAATAAGGAATTCACTTCTGTGAACTAGAACAAGGATCATTCCTCGGAGAGGATGATGATGGAGATGCTGAAGGGAGACCTATTGAGAGTCTCATGGACTATGTAGAAAGTTCAGAACATCATTTTGGGATGATGTCATAGGAATCAAATGAGACCATGGAGTCTTATGTTTTTAAAACTAATGATTTGTGTATGTTTACAGGTTGTGCAAAGGATGAAGTTGGAAAATCATTTCGAACTGTCATAAAGATTTTTGAAAGGAGAGATATGCTTTCTAAAGGCATAGAACATAATCAAAATTCTGTTATGAAGAAATATGAGATATTGATATCTCATAAAAATTGTCATGGAGAAGACTATACATAACTTGTAAATGAGTAAGTAAATGATGGAAGTATTATGAAATGCTCATACCAGCATAAAGATATGATGCTAGATGAGACCCAAGAGTCTCATGGATTTGAAATTAATCATTGGTGGGTGTATGTGGGTTATGAAGACAACCACAAAGAGAGTGAAGGAATTAAAGAGAAAACTTCAAAGATAATGTTGAGAGATTATGATGTATAATTATGATTGTTGGAAGAGTGGTTGGCCAATCCAAAGCTTAAAGGAGACTGCATGAAAATTGTAGACACAATGTTGGCCCTCAACCAAGTTTTGAGGAAACCTTGGTCAGGTTTGGACCACTTTTGGACTTCGATAGGTTGGTTGAAGATGGAGCGCCCAGAAAGATCTGAGATCGTGGATATCACCGATTTTGCAGGCTATGTGAACCTAGTAAGGGGTTCTTTAGGGTTTTTGTAATGGGTTATGGGATGTCGACCCATGGGGTTTATCCATGATTAGGCCTTATTGTAAGGGATTGTAAAAGTATAAATAAGTAAGAATGTATAGTAGAAGGGTAAGTGGGAAGTGGATAAGTGCAAATAGTTCGATTGGATTTGTGCAAGGGAATGCCTATGTGTAAGGCTCTATGTTTGATAGAGAGTTGTCTATGTGCCTTGACCTAGTTTGAAAGGAGGATCTGGTGCTCAATGATGCAGGAGCATCTCTCCATGCAGCCAGCCAACCAGCCAGCCACATCAGCGCGCATGCATTCATGTGCTGAAAGGGAGGTGCAACCTCATTTTAAATTTTGAATTGAATGTAATTGAATGTGCTTAGGCTGTTGAGCCATGAAAGTAATGCCTTTGTGCAGGCATTAGATAGGATTGACTTTAATGCAGATCAGCTGAGATCTAGATCCATACGCTGGACTAGACAGCCATTGATTGTAATTTAATAGAGTAGGTGAACCTGGAGGAATGAACCCTCAGGTAAAAGATATTTTCATATCTCATTTTGAGTTAGTCAAGTAGAATGGTCGTAGGAGAGAGCCGAGGAGAGGTCAGAAACACCATTGTAAAGATACATGCATTTTTCCATTTTTAATACAAACAACCGTTTTTCCTGCATGAGTTCTGTATTTTATGGATGTCTGTGAGTGTTCCCTTTATTCTGTAAATGTATGCTGTGGTTGTATGTTTGCAAGGAGTTTGTGTGATTTCAGGTTGAGGGTCTTTGAGGTTTCATGTTAGGGGGACATGACAGAGTGTTGCAGACTCTGAATACTAGTGCACAGAGGATGCACTTCTAAACTCTGAGGAGTCAGACGAAGATGTGCTGAGGCACAGGCTTGAGATCAACAACTCAGGAAGAAAACCTGTGAGGTTGTTGAACACCTCAGGAGGTAAGGCTGTGTAGCTGAGACATAGTTGTAGACAGAATCATGGAGGATTCTGTAGGGATTTGCCAAGTGGGCATTGAGCATACGCACGGGTTGCGTTGGAAAATAAATCTACTGTGAGTTCTTAAGGAAGACCGGAAACACTGAGGATTCTGAGAGCTCTGCCAGGTGGGCATTTAGCCAGTGCAAGGAGTGCACAGAGGAAGAACTCTGTTGAGAGTTTGACAAAAAACCAGAATCACTGAGGATTCTGTGAGATCTCTGCCAGGAGGGAATCGAGCGAGTGCATAAGTGCACAGGAGAACATAATTTCTGAACGTTCTGTGGTAGGAAGAGACTCCGCCAGGAGGGTGTCGAGAAAGTGTGCAAGCAGGAAAAACAGAGGAAAAAACTCTTTGAGTTCAAGAAGTTAGAGGAAGGGTCCACTGAGGGAACTTTCACTGGGTTACTGAATACCTAGAAGCACTCAGCCATATGTTGTTGGAGTGAAGGATAGCCAGGAGGGCATCCATTTCATTCTCCATCTGAGGGAGAAGAAGGATAAAATCCCCCAATGGGTCTGAGTACTCGTGGAAGCTCAGGACAGATAGCGCTCTGCGTGCAAGGACTTCGTAGAGGCACAGGAGACAAAAGAATCCTTTGAGGATTCAAAGAAAGGAAAGCTCAGGAGGAGTTAGCGTTTTCATACGCGTAGGCGAAGCTCACAGTCGAGGAGTTCGCAAGGAAGAAAAGAAGCCAAGGTTGAAGCCTTTGGAGGATTTAAATCCTTCCAAGTTTGGGAAGAAGGCGTGCAGGAAGCTCAGGAGGGAGCAATAGGAGCCGTCGGATCGGGCGGAGAATAATATCTGGACCGTCGAAGATTCACGTCCAGGAGAAGCTCTAGAGGAAGGGCACAGAAGGAGGAGACTGACAGTCGTTAGATCTCATGAAGAAATCTTGTCAGCCGTTGGATCGGGAGAAGGCGCACAGAGTTTAGCCTCAGGAGGAGGGCGCACGAGGAGAAAGTATTTGAGCCGTCAGATCTGGGATCAGATCACTGACAACCGTTAGATCTGCAGGAGTCACGTGGGAGTTAGCCCCGTGAGCAGGAGGAGAGAAGTCTCGACGGGCATCGGGATATTGACCATCGGGAAATCGGAGTTCTCGAGGTCATACAAGCCGGGGCGTCAGAAATCCTGAATCGGCGACAGAATCTGAGTCGTCCGTCTGAGGAGGGACATGTGTCACGTGATCATCCGTTCTGGAGATCCGAGGCACCAGGCATCGGGACTTTGCAGGTCTCAAAATAGCGGTTGAATCAGAGTCGTCCGTTGGCAGGACATGTGGCGAGCATCAGCACCATCGACGTTTCACACATCGGGAAATCGTCGTTCCCGTGAACAAGAGATTGGGGAAGTCCAAGTCAGGAACCCTGACAAAATTTGAGCCATTGGTTTACACGGGACAGGTGTCAGGAACCTGACGTAAGTCGCCAAATCGGGAAATCGGAGTTCCTGAGGACAAGAGGACCAAGATAGTGAAAGTCCCGAATCCCCGAGAATTAATCGAGACCGTCCATCTGAAAAGGATGCGTGGTAGGAGATTGATGCCATCAACGAAGGTCCTGACAAGAAGTCGTTCATCGGTTAATCGGGAATCGAGATATCGGGGATCCCGGTGACAAGTGACTTATGCATTGTGAAATTTTGATCCGCGAAACCTCGATGAGTGGGGTACAGCTGTCATCACAACAACGAAGGAGGAAAGAGGCGTAGTGGAGGCCAGCTGTCAGTAATCTGGAGGAAGTCGGGGATCGACATATCGGGAATCCCATGGGCGTATGCACATTAGCATCGCAAACCCCGAAACTCCAACAGGATAAGGCTGTGGTCGTGGGATGATGGTCATGTGGACCAGGGGCTGAGCCTGGAGGGATAGACAAAAGTAAAGCGTGTCGGCAATCGAAGGATCGGGGATCCAGAGGACGTGCGTGTGTTGTCATCGCAAGTGCCGAAACTCCGATAGGAGAAGGCCTCGAAGGAGGTAAGGTCATGGTCGTGGGCGCATGGTCACATGTGTCAGGAGCCTAGTCAAGAGGGCTAGTTCATAGAGAAGAGCTCATCGGAAATAGAGGATTGGAGAGGTGTGAAACTCTCGACAGCAGGAATTGTGAAACCCCGAACCTCGATAGTGAGTCGGGGATAACCACAGTCAAGTGCTGAAGGCTGTGAAGGGAATTCAAAGGACCTGTGGATCAGGTATTTTTCACAGTGATTCCCGAGGGGATCTAAAGAGCCGCTTCGACTTAGGAGAAAGGGGATTTGTAATCGATCCTGTGAGTGGGGGAGTCTGAGGTGTAGGAACACCCTCGCCTGCATCACTCAGTATGCATATCTCTTGTCCTAGGCGAAGCTCAACTCTATGGCTTAGTGCACATGAGTCACAGAATGTAAGAGATTGACGAGTAATAAAGAAGACGAAGCAATTGGTGGACGTAGCCCCACACTGGGGTGAACCACGTATATCTTGTGTCTTTGGTTTTATCTGTGATGTGTTGTTTATGTTATGAATTTTCTCAGTTATTTGATTATTATGTATGATAGATAGATCTATTGATGCTTAGTGATTTACTTGTGTTAAAGATAGATGAAGGTTAGATCTAACTCAATGCTATGTGCTAAGTGGTTGAGGTGTTTAATCTTTATTGTTACTGCACTGATCTATCTTTGGGTATGTTGTGTGATGTTACTAAGGTTAGGAAACTAATGCATATCACCTTCTAAGTGTTACTAGAGTACTCTGCGAAGTGTTGTTATCACATATCTGTGTCCTAGCTCGGTTACAGACACCTGTGTCCTATAACCCCCCCGCTTCTACCTCGGGTGAGACTTTGCCTGCTCCATAGGTGTTTCCAAAAGGGCCAGTAGTTAGGGTTTTGTTGGTGCATTGTTGAGCGTTGAACCCTATGCCTTCCCTTGTGCCAACAAATGGTTCCATTGTTGGGACCTGAAACTATGATTGCTGAGAACTGAAGTAAAGAAAAGAGAAGCTTTGTGTGTAGATCTGTTGTTGAAGTGCATAGTCCTCTACTTGACTTGTGAAGCTCTGTGCTAAGAAAGAAATATGATATGAAGAAAGAGGTAAGATATGAAAAGAGGTAAAGCTTTGTGCTTAGATAAGAGAAAGATAAGTGGAATTTTTTGTTTTGAAAGCATGAATTTAAGTATGTTTAATAGGTCTTGTTCTAGTTTGAAGGCTAGGGAGTAGTTGCAAAAAAGATTTGATCTGAGTAAAGTTAATAGAAATGAAGAAATCTATGTTATTCTTATGCATAGAGAGAATTTTTGGGCTAATAAGTGGATGCAAGAACCTAGAAGAAATTTTTGCAGATTGTAGGTCCAGCACTGTGATCCTAATGCGTAGTACAAAAGAGGTTGGGGAACATACAAGAGAAAAAGAGGATTGATATTGTGCTATAATTGTAGAAGACCAGGACATATTTCTAAGGAATGCCCTGGCGCGGGTCATATTTGTCTTTGTTGTAATATTGTTGGTCATGAGGTTGAGGATTGTCCAAGGATGATTGCTAAAGTTGAATGAATGAACATGAGACAAGAAAAATATGAAAAGACTAAAGGCATGTTAGAGAATCATAAAGAGAAATTTTCAGAGAAATCTCAAACTACATTATTACAGTTAAAAGAAATGATGGATGCTCATAAAGATGTTATCTTACCAGAGATCTTGAAAGTAAAATAACGCATAAGTAAAAGAATAGAAGACTTCGACATAGACTGTGTCTTGGATGAGGAAACACAAGTGAATATTATGAAAAAAGACACTTGGGAAATTTTGGGAGAGCCTGTTATGATACCTTCATTGGGAAGGATAGGATTGTTTAAGGGTAAGATGATAACCTTATGCGGAAGAGTTACTAATGTACCTATTACTGTTCATGGAACATTGATTGAAGAGAAATTTGAAGTCATTAAGTTTGTTGAGAACAACACCCCTTTCCCACTTTTCTTAGGTAAGACTTGGATTGAGAAGCATCAGATAAGAAGGAAAGCAGAGGAAGAATCCATAGAAAAGAAAAATCAAGAACTACAGGATTTCATAGCCAGAAAAATAGATCGACTAATAGAAGAACAAGAGGATAAGTCGAAGCAACAAAACAAAGTAACAATGTAGGAGGAACAAAAGGCAAGAGAATTAGCTATCAAGGTTGAAATAATTCAAGAAGGTTTGAAGGGCCTATCTATGCAAGAAAGAAGGATACCCACCTAGGAAGTATTAAGAGAAGGGATATTAACTTTAGACCCTTTGAAGGCACATCAACAGTGCGAAGTCACTATGCTAGGAGAAGATAAGAATAAAAATGGAAAGAGTATTCTGGAAATGGTTAGAGAGACTCAGATCATAGGGAAGAAGGAAAGGAAGATCAATAAGAAGAAATATAAGTTGGAAAAATTGAAAGAAGCTACATAGAACATATGGAAGACTTCGCAGACTGGAACCTCATAGGAGGTAGGTTCGTAGGATTTGAACCTCGTCGGAACAACAAGACCGCGCAGAATGGGACTTCTCCCTGGCGAAGCTCTATGACTGTTGGAGGCTCCTCGACCATTAGAAATACGCTCTAGAATGGTTAGAAAATGAATTTATGGGTTGATGGACTGCTTTTGGACGTTGAGACTGTGCCATAATGGACAAATTCACATTGATGGAATCATTCCTGGGCGTTGGAAGAATCTATTATGAGGCCTCACCTATTTAACTTGTCGGTCACTGCATCGGGACCACTTTTTGCTACCCGTGATTAACTGATCCAAGAAGAGAATTGATTGTGTGTTGAGCTGTGTTATCAAAAATTAGACATCGTTGTTTGATTGACTACGCCACTTATCCCTTCGCCTACCCCGACCCGTCTGTTTAAAAGTTAGAATGTTTGGCGAACCTAGTGAATTAGAGAATTCTGTCGAGGAATTCCTCAAGAAGCTAATGGCTGAAAGACAGTTATCTGAAGGTGTCTAGGCATTGTCAACTAGGGGACTGCAGGCTTCCCCTTCAACTGGAAATCATTCTAGCTGTGTCAACCCCGCGACTAAGCAATGAAGTAAGCATCGCAACGATCTGGCTAATGCACAGAAGATCCTGTTGATCCTACTAGAGTATATCCCACCTTTGGATAACATCATTAACCATGACAACATCCCATAAGATTATGAGTACACTCTGATCACCGCGTACAATCTGAAGGGAATACACGTAGTTGGGAGTCAGTTAGGACAAATCCCACTACTGAAGAACAACGATTTCAATCTAGGCAACAGGAATAACTATGCTATGCTAGCACCCCACTGCTACTTGATGAAGTCAACTGGGAAGAAGCCTCACCTCATCTCCCAGCCATGGATTAAGGGGTTGGCATAGTCCACTGTGTTGAATGTGATGAAGATTCCCCATTTTGGCCGTCACTAGGAGGTTAACGCTTGCGTTGAACTCCTATTGTCATGCTATCATGACAGATACTTGTGGCTCAACCAGAGGATTACTGCATATTCGATGTTGATCCAACTGATTACAGGCTTAAGCATGAAGGGACATGACCCTCAATAGTTTTATCCAAGGAAGGCCTCAGACCGTTCCCTGGAACAATGCATCAAGGAAGCTTACGATGAAGTCGAAAAAGGAAAGTGAGGTTACAAGGTAGCCTCTATCCAAGATGGCGTAGTGAGCCTCGCTTCCCAACTCATAGTTGGAAATTTTGTAAGGAAGAACCGCTCCACATAGGTCACCGGGTTCATGGTGGACCTCACAGGAAAATGTGTGGAGGGAATGCATATGAACTGGGCGAGCTACCTCGTCAATAAACTAGAGAAAGATTGCCGTGAAGCTCACAATTTGGGATACAAATTCCACTTCAGTTGGCTTATCGTTTTGATCACATTTGTCACTTGGAAAATGCCTGAAGGATTCATCTTTCCATAGATCGAACCATCGGAGCCATTGACCGTTAGGTTTTCCACCTTGTGGTACACCAACGACATGACGAAGCAATGGCAGTCCAATGCTATGTTTCATGCATATTATCAGCAATTGAAGGTTTCCATCAAGTCATTTCCACGCATGACACTATGCACCCTACACCAGTACAGACCAATAACCAAGTTTTGCATAGATACTCATATCATCTATATCACTGCGCGCATAGATGAGAACAAGGAAGAACTACATTTATACTACAAGTTGACAGATGAAGACATGGAGAAGATCATAAAGGAATGATAGGAGGAGTTCATTGTACCTGTCGCTGATACAAAACTCTCCGACACTGACACCATAGGAAGCCCCATGGTCACCTAAGTTGAGCATGTAGGGTAGTCTAGTGGGACGACGAAGAAGAAAAAGAAAGAGGAATTCCAGGATATAGAAACCGATGAGGAGGACAACGCCTTTGAAGAAAATGGATTTGTCTCGCTAGGAGGAGGAGGAGACGAAGCAGATGGAAAAGGAGGAGGCAAAGACACACCATCTCAATATCCCCCTACTGCAACAGTCACACCACAGAAGAGGAAGGTTTCTCCGTAGAAACCTTTAGCAAGAAAGAAGATGCACGCTAATAAGCCCCAATTAGAAGCAACGCTCATTGAGGGCGATATCAGTTTGGTCCGCGGAGCTATGGAGGATGCTTCCGAGGATATATTACAGAGATATGGAGTGAAGCAGGAAGAGATATATGGAAAGGTCAATAAGGAATTAAAGGAAGTACAACAAGCTATTCGTTCGGTCTGCGCAATACCTACTTTGCCTTCCTCATCACATATTGCAGAATTGGGGGATGAACCAGGCCAATTGAGAAGACTTGTATATGTGACAAAAGCTCGACTTTAGAAATTCCAAGAAGAGAAAGAGAAGGCTATGGAAGCCTTGAAACAAGAGAAAGATGAAGCCTTATATAAATTACGAGTAGCATGGTACAATGTGGATGCCTACGAAACCGAGAGAGAAGAGTTTCAGGCGATGATCAAGGAGGAAAAAGCCCAAATACAAAGAGAAAAGGAGCAATTGCTCACAGAATGGGTCACAATCAAAGAGGTAGTAAGTAAATCATGTCATGTTGTGCCAGGCTTGGCACAGGAGGAACAAGAGTCGGTCGAGGCTCAAGTCGTGAAGCTCGCTGAGACCATCCACCAGCTTCAAGCTAGGATAACAGAGTTGGAGGCTCAAGCAGTGTCGAGCACCCCGCAAGAGGTGCATGACCAGAGGGAGGAAACCGCTAAGAACAAAGTAGAAAGGATAAGAGCCCTCACCTTGGAGTGAAAAAAACTGAGTGATAGAAGCGCACAAACATATGAATGCCTCGTCGAGGACCCAGAGCTAAGAAAGATGGAAGTGCAGTTACAAGAGGCACAACAACATGCATTCTTCTTGTAGGCACAGATGAAGTTGCTCACCATAGTTGAAAGAATGAAAAGATCCCAGGAGAAGTGTGAGGTACAACAATAGATTACTTGAATCCAGGGAAAGGTAAGGGAAGTCACGCAAAAGCTGCAACCTGTGCAGGACGAATCCTGCAAGGTGTTCGAAGAAATTGATGGACAAGGATCACAATTGGAAAAAGTGGTTGCAACAGTAAAACAATGCTTGTAAGGGCCTATTACAGAGAAAAAAATATAGGAGCTCACTGAGCAGGAGGCTCAGGCGAAGCAACAAGTCGAAGTGGCTCGAGTTAAGCTTGAGGCCTTCAAAGCAACTTTGACCAAAATTGAGTGAGTCGGGACAAGTCACAGGTGAGTGTTGGGGGCCTGTTGGCCCTCGACCAATTTTTGAGGAAACCTTGGTCAGGTTTGGACCAATTTTGGACTTCGATAGGATGGTTGAATATGGAGCGCCCAGGAAAAGCTAAGATCACAGATCTCACCAATTTTATGGGTACATGTGGACCCAGTAAGGGGTTCTTTAAGGTTTTTGTAATTGGTTATGGGATGTCAGCCCATGGGGTTTATCCATGATTAGGCCTTATTGTAAGGGATTGTAAAAGTATAAATAAGTAAGAATGTATTGTAGAAGGGTAAGTGGGAAGTGGCTAAGTGCAAGTAGTTCAATTGGATTTGTGCAAGGGAATGTCTATGTGTAAGGATTTGTGCTTGATAGAGAGTTGGCTCTATGAATTGACCTAGTTTGGAAGGAGGATCTAGTGCACAGTGCGCAAATATCTTGTCCTATGCGAAGCTCGAATCTGTGTCTTAGTGCACAGGAGTCACATAATGTAAGATATCGATGAATACTAAAGAAGATGAAGTAGCTAGTGGACATAGCCCCACACTAGGGTGAACCATGTATATCTTGTGTCTTTGGTTTTCTCTGTGCTGTGTTGTTTATGTTATGAATTTGCTTAGTGCTTTTATTATTATGTATGATAGATAGATCTGTTGATGCTTAGTGCTTTACTTGTGTTAAATATAGATGAATGTTAGATCTAACTCAGTGCTATGTGCTAAGTGGTTGAGGTGTTTAATCTTTATTGTTACTGCGTTGATCTATCTTTGGGTATGTTCTGCGATGTTACTAAGGTTAGGAAACTAATGCATATCACTTTCTAAGTGTTACTAGAGTACTCTGTGAAGTGTTGTTATCATAGATTTGTGTCCCGGCTCGGTTACAGACCCTTGCGTCCTGTAACCCCCCCTGCTTCTACCTCGGGTGAGACTTCGCCTGCTCCGCAGGTGTTGCCGAAAGGGCCAGTAATTAGGGTTTTTTTGGTGTGTTTTTGAGAATTGAACCTTGGGTCTGCCCCTATGCCAACACACAAGATATTAAAAAATACCTGATTTGAGAGAAGGATTCGAGGCATCAAGAGGAGAAGAAGAATTATTAGTTTTTCAAACTAATTGTTTGTCCAAGTATGTGAATTCTAGGCAACCAAAAGATACAAAGTTGTCTAAAGGAAATGGAAATGAGGAAAAAAAGAAACTGCAGGTTGCAGTTGCATACTTTAATGAGTATTCCCATGGACCTAAGGAAATCAAGGAAGACAACAAGGAGCTTATTGTTGCAACAAGATGGATATAGGAAAAGGATGAATAAATGGTCGTAATAGACATACACATTATGTCTACAGAAGTGCAACAACAAGTTTGGAACAATACCATGGGCCAACAAAAAACAATGTTGGACATTAAGATAGGTGAATTGTGAAAGCTGATGATGAAGAAGTCCATATGGGGATACCTTGAAATGAGAAATGTAGTCAACCACAAACTTCAGTGGGCTGAGAGAGATTACATAAAAAAAGTAACTGGTAAGCAATAAAGTAAGATGTGGAATCCTAAAAAATCTCAGGCAGAGATAAGGCATCAGGGAATTCAATAGTATGAGAAACAACATAACAAAACTTGGGATCTTGGAATATGAAGGATAGCAATGGACGGCATATGCAACAGAGCATATGGACAAAATCAATAGAGGGTCAAAAGAGGACTTCAATTGAATACACATGATCAGGAGATCATGAAAATGTTTAACCCTGGGAGTCTGATGCAGGAGCATTTTCATCTCGAAAATATACATTGTTGAACAAACCTAGGGGGTTTATGAATTTACCAAGGGAGTTGGTTCTCGAACTTTTTATTATTGTAATTTCTCATGTTTTATTGAAAATCTAGAAGGAATGCATAGGATAGGATTTGTTTAATTGAGTTTGATTAAATGTAAGTGGATATTTCTATGATAACATATCTCGAGAGTTGTGAGGTCTAGAAGAGAGCCTAGAGTGATCTCTAGAGGATATTGTAGATCTAAGAGATCCTTGCAAAATTTGTGGAGCCTAAGTAGGATTTGAAATGAATTCAGGTTTCAACCCTCTGTTGAATATTTTGTAAGCCTACAAGCGATTTGTAGGTGTGTGTGTAGAGACATTGTGAGAAAGGGGAATTGAGTGTGTAAGAGGCTGAGTGTGGCCAACAGGCCAATTAGAGGCCAATTGAATGTAAATCAGGCCAGAAGGGCGATGATGCCTTATGTAAATTATGTACATAGATTCATTAAAATAATTCATGGGTTATTAATTTTCTGTGTCAGTGTGGATATTGCGTACTCCTTTTTATTTACGTTTCCTGCATAGGATATCAAAGTCCAGACTGGACTCTCACAGAGTGTTTGTTACAGGATTCTGTGTAGGAAATTGTTGAGTATTATAGTTTTGGATGCAACATAAGCTACAATAATCATTAATCATTGATCGCTGGAAGGATTAACGATCCAAATCATGTCAAACTATACGGTGAATGAAGGATCATTTATAACCATAAGATCACCCCACAGTTAAGTCCTGACTGTTGGATCAAAGTTGGAAGGATTCTGAAAAGTCTCGATATCTAGTGGTGAGAGTAAGATTTGACCATCCATTCCTGAGCCAAATCGATGGATGCCATTGTATTAAGAGATACAATACATGAGGAATTTAAGGTAGAATCGTGATCGTTCAATCCAGAACTATATCAACGGTTATCATTCTAGAAGACCGCAGACATCGAGGGATATAAGGTGTTTGATTCTGCAAAAGTCCCGAGGTCCCAATGACGAAAAACGTCATACTAACGTAAGGAACTCCACACAGGAAGTGACACGTGGAGACCAGGTCCCACTATACATGGTTTTCGTGGTAAGCTCTTGAATGCAGATCGATGGCGAATATTAGATCTTGAGTCTGTAGATCGATGGCCCTCGTCGAGTCCAAGATATGTCAGGTTGACGTCAGAACCCACTCAGGGGATGACACGTGGCAACAAGGTTCCAGATTGATCAGAGTTCTGTAGTGGCTCACATCTTGAGTTGAAACATAATTAAAGGAGAATCAATAGTCCATAATGGATCCACGATTCATAATGACAGTGATCCATAGTTGAACGATATCATAGATGAAGTGATCGTGATCGTTGATCACCAATGGGATCAATGGTCTAGATCATTGGGGACCGTGGCCTTCGGGAGATCAGGTAGTTGGGAAGTGTTAAAAAGTCTAGATATCCTGGGACCGTTATACGTGGTAGCCATCTGTTGAAGAGCATAGATCAATGACCACCAAAACAAGTGGTATAGTGGGAGTGGAATATCCACCATTGATCATCATATCAGATTGACGATGAATTGAATTTCAATGATTCTACGACACAATTATATCCAACTTCCCATCCACAGAGAATATCGATGACTGTGGTTGAACACGTATCGATAAGGTGCTCAAAGTTTAAAGGGTCACCATCCATGGAGTGGTTTATGCCAATAAATATTGTGGTCATAGACTATGGTCACATGGAACGAGAGCGCTAGAAGTTAGTGCCAAGGTTTAAGCACTCAAGTGGATAAGCGCCAGTCAAAACCACTAGTCAAGATGGTGGGCATAAGGAGACATTAACACCTAGAGTTTAGGTGCTAGTGAATTGGGACGAGAAACAAAACATTTCAGACTCTGCTAATAGAGGATTTCGGTCTCGTATAAAGAATCTATGAGTAGCTCGAGCTTGAAGTTGCAACATAGTTTAAATAAGAACTCTGCACCTGTAGGTAATCAACCTGTCAGGTTGCTATCACTTAATAGATAACGTCCACAATGAAGTATCAACAAAAGAATAAAGAGACAATGGAATGAGGTGTTACATCAACTAAAATTACAAGTTAAAAGCATAACTTTCTATTGGCAATAGATTTATAACATGCACACATGCTAATGGGACGACACCCTTCCAAAATTGCAACCATAATCTCTCATTCCTTTTAAAAATCAAAATCACAAGGTGTTGTACAATCCTAAAATTATAGATAGGAACCATGTACTCTTAAATAAGAAAATAAAAAAGTTTCAAAAAATCCACTGATTCCATAATAAGCATATTATGCAAACACAAGTTATATAGTAGAATCCCTCAAGTGGAAGATAACCTGCAATGAAACGCTCTTTCAATAATACTCAAATGATACAAGAGTGCATGAAATCTTCCAAAGGATACTCCAATCTTTCTCTCGAATCATCGATTTCCTCTCAAATTTAAGTAAGTGGACGCGGTCAAGTAACATTCCTTTACAATTGTTGGGACTAATTACCGACCAAGTCAAGTAGGCTCATATCAATTAGGGACATTTATCATATCTTTAATATCTTTTAATGTTTGTCGTTTATCTTCACTTAAGTGTAATTTTAACCAAGTAGTCCTTGATCTTTCATTTAATGGAATTTTTGGGTCATCTTTTAAGTTGTTTTTTTTTTTTTTAATTTATATTTACTTAATTGTCACTTTAATTCAATTTATTTTAATGTGATGTTTTAATGATTTAATGACACCATAGAAATACTTCTTGACAAAAATAAAAAGTATACAAGTCCAAATCATTATTTCAATAAAAAGATAATCGAACATGTGAACACAAATTCCATCAATATCTATCAAAATAGTTGAAATGAAAGTGACAATGAATGTAAAGATCTTGTATTCTATATTATAAGGAGTATGAAAACACTAATCCTAATCCATTCAAGATAAAAATAATTTTTGGTTTTATTTGTATGATTTTTTTACCCAATACATTTCAAGTGAACAATTTATCTATTATTAATAATCATTAACAATCACATGTAGCCATTAGTTTTTGTACTAATATCTATTTATGAAAGGAATCCCACAAATTTATACTTTTGTGAATTTCTATAATTGTAATCATAAAATGATAAAAGAATCCTATGCATATAAAAATAATATAATGTTTGTTATTTGTTATTTAGCAATATAACTTATTTTATAAAAACATCTATTATAATTGTTTAATCTTTTCTATCTAAATTTCAACATTTGGATACCTAAATACCTAATTATGTATGTTGGCTTAGTACTTCATGCTTTCAAATGAAGGAATAATTTGAAACTATTCATTTAGATTCCAAAAATATGTCATGATATTTATATTTATATCCTTGATAACAAAGGTTAAACAAAATAAACATTTATAAAAATAGATAAAAATATTTCCATTTATGAAATTAAATCACTTCACCATTTATGAAATTTAAACCCTTGTGGTAAATAACCTACCTTAGGAAAAACTATTTTTTTGAAACTAAGTAGTCTTACATTTCTTTCAAAACTTGGGAACATGAAAAAGGGTGAAGCAAGAAGATAAGTGGAAGGGTCTTCACATTCTTAGATAAAAGGTATTGCAATAATTGACATTGAAATGTAAAAGGCGAAGCCAAAATTGTTAATTTTGAAAATTACAATGCTATTTGTATATGATTTCAAATATGCCAATTTGAATTTATAAATGCTAATTTGTTTTTTTATAATCATTGTTATATATATATTTTTTTCTTTTAATATTTTATGTTTAAATGATTACTAACTTTTTAAACTTCTAAATACAAATATTCAAATTGCAATATTCATTAAAAAAAAATGAAAATAATGTATGGGATGCTTGCTTAAAAAAAAAAAAGTTAGGGGAAAAATGATTACTAACTTCTTAAACTTCTAAATACAAACATTCAAAACTTTACAATATTTCAAATTGCAATATTCATTTAAAAAAATAATATAATGTATGGGATGTTTGCTAAAAAAAAATAGTTAGGGGTTCCCAAATCATGCAAATTTGTGGAAAAACATAAAATATAGAGAATATTATAATATATATTTTTTATTATTAAAATTAAAAAATATTCTTTCTAGACTATGTATGTTTGTGGTGAAACATAATATATAAAGACAATATATTATAATGAGGAGAATTTATCATAAAGTTTTCATTAAAACCAAGTAGAAGAATAGAATATAAATGTAGAGGTATAGTATTTTGCGTTAAGTAAGATTGGTTATGTGGTAGAAACATAATATATGGAGAAAATATTATAATGTATAGAATTTTCTTAAATTTTTTATTAAATGTTCTTTCTTAATTGTATATGTTTATGCTGTAAGATAATATATTTAAAAAATGTGTTACAATGTGGATAGTTTTCTTTAAAGTTTTAGTTAAATTCAAGTACAAGTACAAGTATAGAGTATGAATATAGAGCTATATATCAATTATGGAAGATATAGCTATACTAGATCAATATAAGAGATATCCAACTAAAGTTCTTTAGTAGGATGATAATTTCTTTGGATAGTAGGATGATAATTTATTTGGAGGAAACCTTCCAAAACAGTCTAAACACTAATAGAAATGAATAAGTGTATATCAATAACTTTTTTTTCGTTGTAGTTTTAAATGTTTTATGGAATGATTTATTTTGGATGATATTTTCAGGGGATTTTTGGTCAAAATTTGGTGAGAAATTATTAGATCTTCATATTTGAGTGATTATTTATGTAGAATCCTAATGCTTCAGAGATTTTTCAGCATGCTGAATCCATGTCTACATTCAAAAATTGATTTTAAACAACAAAAAATAACAATTTTATATAAATTTATGTAGCTGTATTCTTGCTTAAAAAACTATTTCGTAGAACAACTTAAAAAACTATTTAATAAACAAGTAAACAATTTTTTTTAAATGTAACAGTGACACCAGTTTTATGCAATTGTGTGCCAACGTCTAAGTAGTACAATAATGTGGAAAGATGCTATTGATGGAGAACTCACAACTTTTATATAATAGTGCATCCTCTTTTATGCAATTGTGCCACCTCTGAGCAGTAAGATAGTGAGGAAAGATGCTATCGATGGAGAACTCTCGGCTTTTTCTAACATCAGTCAAATACTTCCGCAGTAATCAGACATTAAAAATTCGAAGGAACTCGACTTCTAAATCTTCACGGTAGTCTAAAACCGTCGCAGCACAACTTTTGAATATAAAACAACTAAATTCAGTTACTGATCTCTCTCGTCACTCATTATGCCCCTTACTTTTCAATCTGGTCATCTCTGCCCCTTACTTTTCAATCTGGTCATCTACCTGTGCGCATGGGATAATAGAGCATCCCGCCATTATTACAGCTAATAAGGTGGGAAATCTCTTTTTCTTTTCTTGTACATGTGGGGTTTTGTAAAGTCTTGTCAAATAATTCCATGGAATCTCGATTGGTCTCCTGTCTCATCACCATCAATATTTCTCTTCTGGGAAGATCAGAATCGATCAGGATTAAACTAGAAGCCCACTTGGCTGCTTAACAAACAATACAGGCAACTGACACGCCAATATTGCTATTATATTCGGACCAGTTTGAAAGAGATCGATGGATAATATATCATCGTACAAAATCATGTCTTCGCCCTAGGTAGCGAGAATCTTGTGTGCTCTGTAACCCAAAGGCTGTTTACTCGTATACCAGGTTTTTAAAGTTGTCTACACTGTAGACATATAGACTTAGCAAAGCTTTATATGGGATCTGCCTCTTGGGAGAATTAATATACATAACTTTACAAATGGCATATTGCAAATATCATGGATATATAGTGCATAAGCTGCGACGAGGAAGAGATGGGAAATCTAAGAGAAGTTTCCAAAATCGTCTTTTGAGTGAAATACAGACGGATTTGCTGTTTGCAAACCTTCAATCCATAATACCCAAGCCCATTGAGGTAAAGGTGTTTTTTCCTGAGTAACTGTAATTGTTTCAGATAGTCTTTCCATGAATTTCTGTTTAAGGGTATGTTTTTTCTATCTTGCAGAAACAGACGGTTATTCCAAGTGCTCCGTCTTCTGATATAATTTTAAACCCATCCAGCAAGGGTAGTTCGGCCTTAGATAGCAATAAAATGACTGAGGGAAGTGGACACGTTGAATCAGTTGATTCAACTGATTGGCAACCGTCGAGTTTACCAGCATTGAGAATTGAGCAGCCAGGTGGTTCGGATCAGCTTTTGATCAGAATCATCACTCTCAAGCGTTCTACAGATCATACCTCAAAGCTGTTTGAGGTACTGGAAGAGGAGAATCTGGACGTTCTCCATTCCCATAGATCCTCCACTAAAGAGAAAGTTCTTCATACTGTCCAAGTCAAGGTAATATATATAACTGCTGATTCCTTTAGTCATTCTCATAATATATATAACTGCTGGTTCCTTTAGTCATTCTCATAGTGTCTTAGCCATTCTCATGGTCTTTTCTTCTTTCTTTTTTTTCAGATGGTAAATCGACTTGTAAATCAACTTAGTTCTTATTTTAAATGTTATATTTTTTTTCTTTTCTTTTGGGATATTTATCTGAAATCTTGTAAGAAATTGTTAGATTCACAGATTTGAGTGATTATTTCTGTATAATTAGAGTGTTCCAAGGATTTTTCAGTATGTTGAATCCATAGTGTGTTAGTCATTCTCATGCTTTCTTCACATGGTATATCAACTTAGGTCTTACTGTAAACTTTTTACCTTTTGGCTTTTCTTTGGCTATATTTTCTTGGGATATTTATCCTAAATCCTGTGAGAAATTGTTAGATTCACAGATTTGAGTGATTATTTCTGTATAATTAGAGTGCCCCCAGAATTTTTCAGCATGTTGAATCTATTTCTGCATTCAAAAATGGATTTTAAATAACAAAAAATAATGATTTTATGTAGATTTATGTGGCCAAATTCAGAAGAAAAAAACCAAAACATAAAACAATTAAACAAAACCTCAACTTAAGATAATTTAGGATCACCTTTAGTCATTCTCATAGTGTGTTAGCCATTGTTATGCTTTCTTTACATGGTAAATAAATCAACTTAAGATATTTTAGGATCACTTAGTAAGTCAATTTAGGATCTGTGTTATGGGGAAAGTGTTCTTTTTTTTGGTAAATAAGGAAGATAATTTAGGATCACCTTTAGTCATTCTCATAGTGTGTTAGCCATTGTTATGCTTTCTTTACATGGTAAATAAATCAACTTAAGATATTTTAGGATCACTTAGTAAGTCAATTTAGGATCTGTGTTATGGGGAAAGTGTGGTTTTTTTTTTTTTTAAGGGTAAATAAGGTGATTTTGCAATTCTAGTTATGGATGGAAATGCATTGATTTCTTTTTTATTATTTTGTTTTGTTATTAGAGATAATTTAGTATCAGTCAGATTAAATTAGATTCAGTTTTATTGGAAAATGGTTTTGTTTTTAGTATAAATAAGATAATTCTAGTTATTAATAAAATGCATGCATTGGTTTTTTTTTATTGACTAATTGGGTCGTTAAGATAAATTTGAAGTATTGATTTTTTTATTATTTTATTTTGTTGTTAGTATTAGTTTTCCTAATCCAGGTCACAATTGTATATTTTGTTTTGTTATTTATATATTTTTTCCAAAATCTGTAATAAATGATCTATGACAAATCTGATAAATGTCCCACAGAAGTAATTTATGCTATTATGTCTAAGGGGTTGCTTTATGTCAGCTAGTGCCAATTCAGATTTATAAAGTAAACTAGTTTAGTATAATAGATTTATCAAAAATGTCATCTAAAAGAGCATCCTTTACATTTTTATAGAAATATAATAATTATTATTATAAATATAATTATTATTATTATTATAAATTTGAAAATTTTTATTGGAATTAGAAGAAATAGATTTTGGTGAAATCACCATTTTTATTATTTAAATTGTATTTTTGAATGTATAAATAGATTCAGTATCCTAAAAAAACTATCAAAATATTAAAATTATATACATTTAATCGCTCAAATATAAAGTTCCAACAATTTTTGATTGAATTTTGAGTAAAATTAATCCCAAAATATACCCATAAACCCCCCCAAAAAATCTAAAATTTAAACTACCCATTTTTTATTTATATATTTAATTTCATTTTCTGAATCCAATGTAAAAATCCAATAAATATGGAACACAAGTTCTTCAGCTGAAAATCTTTACAATAACTGCAAGAGTAGGAAAACAATATTTTTTCATAATAACTATCCGAACACCCTATCATAGTCTACAAACTAGTCTCTAATCTGATATTGTATGGTTAACCCCGCAATAAACCCAGGTTAATTTAGAATTCACTTCGCTCTTTTCAGTGAAATCAGCTGCATGGTTTGTGATATGATTTACTGTTTTTACAGGTTCTAATGCCATCTAAGCTGGATATAGACGGCCTGAGAAGCAAGCTCGACAGTTGGGCTGCCAAAGGAGCGGAATAGAGATAGAAGACGCTTCGAATTTTGAATTGAATCTCTGTACAAATGGCAGGAAGTCCATGATCATCCGTATCAGTTAATAGAATAATCCTTTTTATTAGTCTAAGATAGCGCCATATTCTCATGATCTGTGACGTTTTCTCTTCTCTTTTTCAATTGAAGATTGCTGAGCATTTAGGTCGCCAGCAAAAAATTTCAAGTGTGAGTGTTGTAAATCGTAAAAACTAGGTTAGACTTGTTAAAGAAAGTTTGAGTGAATGATAAAAGTTGATGATCGGGAAAGTCTCTTCACAAGATCCATCTGAACCTGTGTGTATTTAGCGCTGGTGCTTCTTCAATCCTGGAATAATATGTACATGTAATGATGAATGCCATA
>JASDQU010710956.1:0-12393 GCA_032191745.1 Picea mariana
CATATTTTGTTATCAAATTTGATCTCTTATGTTGAAGATTTGTTGAAATGAAAAATGGCTCCATGGGAATTTCATGAGAAATATATCATTCTTGATGTTAAGTGAATCCATGGGTATCTAAATCATTTTTATGTGGAATGGTTAGAAGACCTTCTAAAATTTGATGGTGATCCTCTTTTGGTTATTTTTCATGTTGTAAATTTATTGAAATCAAAAGTCAGCATGATGCATGCGGACGTGTTGATGAGATTATTTGTTTAGTCTCTGAGAGAAAAAACACATTATAGTAATCCAAGGGGTGTATCTTCTAATGCATATTTCATTGATATTTTTCTCAACCATTGGATCCCTAGATTTCAGATGTCTTTGACTTGTAGGTTCCCAAACTCTATTTTAGCTCAACAATGATGGAAATTTCATCATACAAGCGCTCGGACTTTGATGTTTCCCCTTTATGCGTGATGACTAAGAGCATAGGAAAGGACCATTGTACTGGTGAAGTGTTAAGGTGGTTCCATTGGCTTATTGATTTCACATAGTGTTTTCTCTACACATATGTTACAGTAGGGTAGGAAAATGAATAAGTTAATTTGAGCAGTAGTGTTGCATGAATAAGCTCACTTGAGCAGTAGATTGATGGTTTATCCTTTTCGTTGTAAAATCCAAATTTTGTTGTGTTTATTTGATGAGGAGGTCATTTTCACATGTACATGGTGATATTATGAGGTTCTTGTGCACTCTCAAGAAGATCACACGTCCCCAAGTTGGAGAAATACGTTATCCACTGTATTATATGAGGATAGATAGCATATTTGCAAGGGTGATATTAGATTGATGAATATATGTTTCTAGATGGATTGAGTGGCATCATTCTCATCACTAGTGTGTGTTCCTCATGAAGGCATGTTTCCAACACGTTTAGTATTGAATATTGGTAGATGGCAGCTATTGTGAGATATCAAATGCCAATTTTCATGGCTTCGACAAGTATTTTTGGTCATTCATGTTCAATATATGTTGTCACAAACTTACTATAAATATACAAATAGAGGATGGTGTAATATATAGGCCATCCTAAGGGTCTCATTTCCACAATTATTAAGTATGTTCTAGTTTCGTAGGTCATGCCACAACTATAGCATTGATGTGAGTATCATTGAGATGGAGGTAAAAAGAAGGTTCAGTTATGCCTTCTATTTATGTTTGACTCTGTTAAGACCAAAATGGAAACCTCACGGGGATATAAATCCCTGTGAATTTTTATAGAGGTGGTACTCCACTTTTAATTCTTCAAATATTTTCTTTAAATGTCAATGAAATAATGTAGGATGTTGTTTTAGAGAAAAACATAAAACTTTATCACTGAACAAAATTTAAAATAGTATAAAATATAGGAGTCCCTGAGATATGGACCAGGAACCTTAAGCATCACATTTGTTGGAAATACCATAAATTCTCACATCCATCACAATTTCAGGTTTTTCTAATCACATTTAAAATAAAAAAAGGGAAAATGGTCCAATGCACAAGAGAAATTTGAAAGATTAATACTTGTAAAGATAAAAAAAGAGAATTTGATAAGTTGATTTCAAATATCTTATAGTCAAAACTTAGAGTTATAAAATTTAGTTAAAATCAACTCTGAAATAGCTCTCTGGTATTTCTCAAATATGATAAAGTCTTTTACAATCTTAGAAATTTATAGGCATTTTTCCATAAATGGATTGGGATTGGGGCTCTTGTGAACCTTAAAATATATATGATAAATATGAAGAAGATAATATAAATATGGGACAAAGCATGAACAACAAAATCTGGACAGAAGAAAAGGAGGAGTTATCAAAATTTGGTTATGATTTTCTAATGAAAGAATAAATACAATTGGATGAATTATGAAAAAGAAAGAAAGAATGTGATCAGTATGGGCTTACTATGATGGAATCTATCTTGTTATTTTTTCCTCGTTGTTCCTTTTATGTTATTCTTTGTTGTGATTGGCTAGTTGGTTTCAACAATTCCCAACTGATCTTCTTCGGTTATATTTAACAAGGCTTGTTTTAATCATTCTTCGATATAATCCTTCATTGGGGAAACATTAATCTCTTGTCTAATCCTTATATCAAACAAAGTACTTTCTAGCTCCTAAAAATCAAATGATATTTGATGTAATGAAGTTTCAATATGCTCATTTTTGTTTGAATAACTAGACAACCAATCATCAATTCCATCTTCATTATATTTTTTTATACCATTAAACTTTTATGCGGACAAGATTTTGTGTATTTCCACGTGTTCCTTGAATTGGTCCCTTGTAAGAAATGAAGGGTTTAGAATTAAGTGAGGAACCTGTACTTCTCTAGTGTTTGCAGCTAAATCAATTTCAGTCAATTTTTTATATAAATTCTCCCTTTTAGAAATTACTTCATTACATTCTTTCAGCAGTTCCTTCAAAGTTTTTATTTTCTTAATCCAACATGCTTTGAGTTTCTTTACCCTGGCTTAAGAAGGAAAATATTCTTCCTTTCTTTTCAACTATGTCATGTTCATGATATTCAGAATAAAAGTAGTGACAACATCCTTGTAAAATACTTCTTCATTCTCATAATAAGCCTGGAGATAATTTTTGAAATTGTGCAATTTTGAACCGAAAGTCATAATATTATTATTGATATCCCTTGATTCAAGGACAAGAGACATCCCCTTTTTTATGTTTTCCTTAACGAATTTTCTTACTACGACAAGTAAATTGGGTGTTCCTCTCCACTTAGAATTGGATTCAGGCAGGCCGTCGGGATTCATCCCAGGTTGGACAGAAGCAAGTGGTCTTGCAAATATTGGAGGTGGCATCAAAGCATTTCCCAATTCTCTTACTTTATTTTTTAATCTTTCATTTTCCGCTTCCATGTCCTCAATTGATATAACTAGGGCATTTCCAGTGACTGTATGAATTTTTGAAAGTTTGGATGTTGAAACCCCTTTTAAATCCATTGTTGAATCTTTTACCCTTTTCTTCTTGAATTTACACTTTCAAACACTATCTTTTTTAGTTCCTTATCAAATGATGCGTTGTGGAGGGTTAATGAATCCTCTTCATAAAAATTGGTTTCTTGGACAATTAGCTCCTTTTCTAGTAGATTTCTTTGCTCTTCTTCTTCTGTAAATTCAATGTTTTCTATGTCATCATCAAGGTCCATGTCTTGCAAAAGGATATCATCCTCATGTATGCATTTATCTGTCTCTTCTTGGTTTTTATGCCTTTTTCTCTTTAAAACTGGTAGTTTGTGGGTTGACTCAATATTATTTTTACCATGATCAGGATCATTTTCGCCCCTTGAAATATTGATTAAAGAATTGTGTTTGTCTTGGACAATGTTCTGGGTATGTTGTTTTGGAGTGCTATCCCTTTGAGATGAACTTTAATATTTAGAACCTTTTTTCACCTATGCAGTGTGTCCTTTCCATGTTGTTTATATGCCTCGTTTGTGCTTATAATAGTTTCAAGGTCCTGAATTGATTTTTCTTGAGAATTATTTTCTTCATTCTCCTCCTCCTCATATGTGTATGTGCTAATATATGAGACACTAAAACCAATGGAAATTATACGAATCATAAAAAATCATTGTGGATCAAACCCTTTCACGTAGTCAGGCACCTTTATCTTATAAGGCTCAAATTGAATGGTGAATTCATCCATATTTGAGACATTCTTAACCATAATCTCACTAACCTTCCATGGTAATTGAATAAAAAAAAAATTCTTTCTTTGAGTAAAGAAATTTGCCCAGAATATGTACTCTCTCCAAACTTCTATTATGAACATTTTATCAGACACATAAAATGGGAGATAAGTGGGTGCCACATGGGAACAATAGATTGTAATCTTCATAAAATGGGAGATAATGTTGTAATATTCATTGTATTCAACTACTCCCCTCTAATTTTAAAATGATGTCGCCTCTAATGACAATCTTGAAGTACTTTCCCCAAACACTAATTTTTTGAAAGAAGAAAGGAAAGAGTTGTAAACTTCATAGAAGTGGTTCATTGGTATTTTCTTCCATAAATATGGATACCAAGTATAAAATAGGTTTTTCATGAAATCAACTTGCTTTCAAAGATGGAGCCCTTGAAATTCATGGCTATCAATGATAGAAAAAAATAAATACATGGACATATAAAAAAATTGTATTTCTTAGAGTTCGACAATTGAGATGTTATTTCCATGGATATAATCTTTGACCAATAAAAAACCCTTTTTTCATGAACATATTAATACAAGATATACAGATCCAACCTGGGAATAGAAGTAGTGGATTCCAGTCTGATAATTCTAGCTAAAAAACAAGCAATTTCTTTGTAGGGTTTCTTAAGTTGACTAACCTGTATTAAAGACAAGTCCTACGACATTGTTGAGGGATCCTATAAGAACTATGGTAATATATCTCTACCACCATTTTTAGATTTGATAAAACTCTTGGCTTCCTCGACTTTAAATATTGCAGTTGACTTCAGCAATTTAAGCATCTGATTGAAAGTAGGTGGCCCCAAATAAATCAGTGAGCGCCCATTTATTTTGATAATCCTTTGGTCTTTCTCGAAGTTGTCAGTACACCATATTACTAATTCCTTTTTATCAAATACTTTTGGAACACAGCCTGCTCGAAATATCCGAGATGTCCATACGATATTAGCATTCCTTTATTCAGCAAGTAATGAAGAATATTTCTTGTAAACTTTGGACCAATGATTTTCTGAATTTTCGCAAAATATTTCTCTTATTTTTGCCATCCTCTTCTATGATTATCATAACATGCAGAGGACTCATGTGATTATGGAATAATATTTTCCCTCTTTAAGTTAACATTGGAGCTTTTGTTTCGAGGGAGAAGTTGGATGAATTAAATTCAAAATTATGAGGTTAATATCGAAGAACTCGCTATATTAACAACGATCATGATATATTAACTTTCCATGAGTCATGCATTAAATGTTTCTTTGGTAACCGTGACAAGGGAAAAAGCGTTCGGCGGAGCGAAAGAATGGATATGAAAATTTGGAAAAATGTAATCTCCTCTTCTGAGGTTATAGTGAGTAATATTAAAAAAGTTTCTAAGTACCAATTATCATGTGGACAAAGGAATGATCATATTTTAAAGTAATCGTTGAAACTTTTCTCTTGCAGTAAAACTCAAAAAATAACTAAGTGTAATAATTAACATGGCGGGCGGAGAAATAGGTGGGGCAATAAAATTTTAAGAAATATTCGCTTCCATGATTCAATAATGAGACTGAGTATGGAAATGGGAAGATCGAGAAATACTTTAAAAAAATGAAAAGAGAATTGACCTCTTGCGATTTCTTCGTTTTGAAGGAAAAATAAGTACTTTGAGATTTGGAATTTTTCTATGGTACATTGGGATAGAAAAAGAGATGTTATGGGAGAAATTTAAGATCAACACCTTCATTGTAATGAAAAATTAGCAATTACTCTACATAGTCGTTCTCTCTATGAGACAAATACGAATTCTCATTTTCATGTCTAGGACTAAAATAGATGGTTCTATAGAGTGCTTTTTAGATGTTCTAGTAGTTGATTTTTATTTAACTTGCAGATCCTTCTTTTCCAAGAAAATTTTTCTTACTCCAAACCTAGATGCCAAACTCAATGTTTGGGTAACTTACATATCCAAATATGCCAAGGATGAGAGAAAGGGGAACAGAAAGAAGCAACAAGTTTTTTGGAACCCAGATAATTCTTGTGTTTCCATTGTTTGTAGATGTTATCGATCATGAGTTGTTGATGGAAGGTGCAAGTCAAGTAGGGACATGCAATTATGTTACAATCATTCTTCAACATGAGGCTAATCAAATTCCCTTTGGGTCACAAACAACTCTTGAAGGAATATTATGTACATTTACTACACATTGTTGTGAGGCATTAGCATCCCTTCATATCTAAAATGGTTACTCTAACATGTTTTATAATGCAAGTGTGGAGCAGAAGAGAACCTTTTTATTGATATTAATCCAAACACAAGAGTCATAGAGGAAGTTTTTCCTTTCATAAAAGAAGATCACAACCTGATTTATCGAATTTATTTTGAGAAGACATTGTATATTCCTTGATGGCACATAAATGGAGGCATGGTCTTGGGTCTTGTCTTTTCTTGAGATGGTTGCTATTCCAACAGTTTAAGTTTGTTATGTGCCAGAGAATGATACAGCATGAAAGGTCACCTTTTTAATAGTTGGTTAAAGGAACATCCATCCTCTTTCACACATTTTGAGGGAACCCTAAATTTATGGGACCAATTGCATCGTTTTATCCCATCCTCCAAAAAAAATTATTTAAATCATGAAACTTCTAGCATGCAATTTATGAATTTTTTATATTAGTTTTAGGGAAGGAACTCTCAAGGAGTCATTAAATTTGGCTTGAGCATTCAAATGAGTTTGAATCCTTAATTTAAGAATATGTCCCACCTAAAAGGATTCCACACATGTTGATTTATGAAGATCACTTGGTCCAAATCCTAATTAAAGAATGAGACTTCCACCTTGAAAAAATGCATTTAGTATAACCACTTGTTACTTCAATCTTGAACTCATCACATGAGTTGGTTATAGCCTACATGTTGTTATTTTTTGGTGTCTTCTTGGAGAAGAAATGGGTATCTCAACCATATACCCCTATTTTAGGTATGAGAGTTGTTGAAGAAGATCAAATTGTAATATTTTATTGTATCTCTTGGAGAGATTGTTGGATCCAGAATTCACTAAGAATATTCTATTGTAAGAGAGGTTAGGCTTCAACTCTATACAAATAAAATCTTTCTCATTTGTTTCTCATGGTTGTATTGGGGGAGAAATCCCTTAGTGATTAATTGAAAATATTTTGGAGACACTTTGGATGAAAATGGTTGTCTATTTATTTTATGATATGGATGGCTAGCCAAAGTGCTCTCTTGAATATTTATCTTGTGATGCTTTGCAATTGATGAATTTTCATGGATCAACTGTCTTGTGAATTGATTTGATGAGTAAGTGGTATATTTAAATCCTTATGGTATTTTAATTGGAATGGTTGCAAGTGTGGTGTTACTTCTCTAGTGTTGGTGGTGTGCCATCTTTCTCTCTTCTTGATAGGTCCCTTCCTAAAAGACATTGGAGGATAACTATGGAGAATATTCCCCTTGATCATCTTAAAAATTATTACACTACTAGGATCATTTTCCAGTGTTTGTAGTCAAAAACACTAACTATCACCCTAGTTTCACTTGTAAATTCTAAAATAGGAGCCTTGGTTGAATCCATATTCCCATTAGAAAGACACTAGTCTCTAGTTGTTCCATAAATTTTTGTTCTCTTAATCAATCATGTTACCCCTGTAGGTTAGGGGTAACTAAGGATATGTTGTCTTGAGGCCTGTAGGTTGAAGACATGGAGTTTCGAGAGCCAGATGAGAAATCAAATCCCCTCCTCGCACCACACATCATCTCCATTAATCAACAACACCAACATCCACCACACCATTTTTTCCCATAGAGGACAACAGGTATTGCTTCATGAAGTAACAAGTCAAGTCTCATGGTAAGTGTCATTTTAATAATTGAAGCATTCGAACATGTTTCAAATATTCCTTTCTCGATTATGAAAATGTTTTCTTGGAAATTATACATTTTTTATTATTTGACCTTGGTGGTTGACATGGTTTCCTAGTAAGTAGGTCACTCTAGATAAAATGGTTGCTATTGGGGGGTCTCCATGAAGAGTCATCATACCATTCACACACATACTTACCACTTTCCACACCTCTTCCCTTTCACTTCCTCGTGTTTTTGGTTTTCAATCTTATTGACCCCAAGAAGGGCTTGTACCTAATTTCATGTGAAGAAAGGGACAAAAGCCCAAAGGTGTTGTAGCTGGAAAAAGTTAAAAGCAATAAATAATCATTCTAGATGCTTTCCTAAGGTCCTGAGAGTAATGAAACACTTCTCCATAAAAAATTGAAGGACCATTAAAAAATAAAACACATAATTAATAAATGTCTCACTTGTTGAGGGAATACATTTGCGGTGTCTTTTACTTTCCTTTCACATGGAACTCAATGTGATCCTAGCTCCAAGTGGCATTGTGGTGCTCCTTATTTTCCATTGCACATAGCACTCAATGTTTTGGATCATAATAAATTAATGGCAAATAAAGGGTTTGGAAAAAGGTTGCATTGCAAACGAGGGATGCACCACACCCTCCACACGGGCACCCATAAATGAGACAATATGAACCCTTGATATGTCAAGAACCCCATGCCCAAAATTCATACCCTCATCCACCTCATACTTATTACATGGCTTAGAGAGGGTCTTCTTGGAAACACTTCTTGACCTAGGGATTGATCTACCCAATAGGTCACAATGAAAACCCTCCCATACTTAAATTTGGAAAATTTTATAAGACCTTTGAGAATTTGTTTAGTTTGAAAAGGGGGGATTTGATGCACATGTTTGGGTGGTTCTTTTATTAAATGTCAATTAATTGTCATGATACATGTGAATTGTGGACCCTTGGAGGGTGCACTTGTTTTTCTTTGCAGAACCTTTCCAGGTGAAGAACCATTCCATGGAGGAATTGTTCCATTTTGACCTTCATGGGGGGTTGAAGACCCCAAGGATGGATACTACACCTCACGGGATGGGAATATGACCCCATATCTCTTGTGCACATGATGTGATGAAAGTTTCCTTTAGAGGAACCTTGACAGCACTAGAGGATGACATTGTATCCCTTGGAACTTGGACAATGGCCTTTGGAGGCCTAGGACGTCACCTTCTAATCCTTAACGTCATGTGGAGGTTAGGGTTTTGGTGGGCTTGATGGTTCCGGGCAAGGTGTGATGTGGTTTGAAGGAAGAAGATGAATGATGATGACACTCCAACACATGAGAGATGGACACATGGATTTTGGAGGCCCAACAACTTGCATCTTGAGATTCAATGTCTCACTTATAGGCTCAATGTCACCCTTCTAGGGCATGACGTCATCCCTTGGAGGGTTTTACTTTATGTAATTTTAATTTTGCAAATTGTAAAGGAAAAAAAAGGGGGTTGGCCCTCTTTTAATTTGTTGTTGACTTTCTTATATGGAAAAAATTGGTTTATATGACCTCATATAAATAGAGTTCATCTCACTTTCATTTTAGACACAACTCACTTGAGAATTACATAAACTCTTGGCTGAAATTTTTGCCCTACATGGGAAATTCTCTCTCTCTTGTCTTTGGTGCAAAATGGATGTTTTTACTTGTCTATTCGTGGAATAAGGCTAGTTACTTCTCTTCCATGCTTCTTCTTGACAATTGTGGTGGAACATCTTGATAAGTAAGGTTTTTTCATGATATCTCTTGGATTAGGTAAGGAATTTTTGAAATTGTATGTGTTTTCTCTTGATTTAAAGGTTATTTTTTCAAACCCTTGGAGGAGTATAAAGTCATATACCCTCCATCAAGGATATATATTTTATTATCATTCAAAAGGCTATTTAAAAGGTTGCTATAAGGAGTAAAAAGGCTTACACCCTTGTATATTTACCTTGCTAAGGTTTGTTTACTCTAGGGAGTAAAAAGGATTACAACCCTAAAGGAGTAATAAACCCTAGCTCATAAAGAAGACACTCCATAACCCAATAGATAAGGCCCTAATATTTTTTGCATTGGAGATTGAATATTGTGCAATGGTAATCGTGATTTCAAGGAGATTGAATTGTTCAAGTTTGCAATTTAATTCTACATGATTTAAGCTATCTTGTGCCCTAAGGGCATCTTATTTTGCCAACTAATTAAGTTGTTGTAACAATCGTTTAGATACAGTCATTAGGGATGCAGAAAACTCACTCTCTTTGACTCGCTTTCTCACTTTTCTACCATTGAAATTCACTTGCAACCTATCATAATTGATCTACTACTTAAAGGCTATTGTTTGAGTGGATTGCTTGTTGATTTTAGTGTCTAGAACTTCTTGTTGTAGAAAACATTTGCTACATCCATTGGGATGTTATAAAACTTTGTCGATAACACTTAATAAAAACCCTCTTTTTCTATCAAAGTCTTGGTTTAATTAGTGGAAGATTGTCTACTAATTGTTAGCTTATTTTCCAACATCATACACTTGATTTTGATGGTTGAATTTGCAGTTATCATAACTTGTTTTATGTTGAAATACATTTCCATATTACTGGAATTTTTGGAGAGAAATGTTTCTTGTTGATTCCCCATTGATTTTGAGGCTTTAGTCATCATATATCATCTTGTTCCAACCAGGTCTAACATTATTTTGTAGCTACACAACCTTGGAAACCATTTACTAGCTCATAAGACATTTTATCAAGCCTCATTTCCATATTTGACCTTGACCTATAGGGGAATTCTTCAAGCTCTTTGATTCTCCAATCGCAATCCTCCTAGGGTCACCCGGGAAGCCTCCCTTGTGTTGGACATGTCCTTCACTAAAATGAGGGGGATATATATTGAGGTGATAGTGATAGGTTTTCCTAGTTGTGTCTCACATTTTTGGCCTGGGTCGGGCTTTTTCCAAACTACAGATTGTGCGATAAATAATTGAAAAGGATCATTTGTTGGAATTTACTCTTCATATCACCTTTTAACTCATTGCCTAAAATGCCAACAATCATATCCTAGTGAATCCCCCCTTGAGCTAGAGGAGATTCAACCTTAAGTGTAGAAGAGGGTTGGTGAGGTGATAGTGGCCCCCTCTTAGTTACACCAAATCCTCACTTGAGATATAGTAATTTTTCTCAAGAAATGCAAGTTTGTGTGATAACATCACTAATTCTTAAAATTCCAAACATAAAATGCTTGGCGATATTTTTGTATAATATTCAAATTTATAAGGATTTTATATAGCTTCTAGAAAAGTTTGGTGATTTTTAAAGTAAAATATTTGTATGCTATAGAATTAGGGTGAATCATTTTGGAAAAAAATTGATATTAGCGAATCCTTTTTTGGAAAAAAACATGTAAAATTAGCCCATGGGAAAAATTTATCCCCTAAAATACTCCATGGATATGATGATGAACAAAGATGAAAATCTATCTCAAGAGAAGAGAAAAGAAATGGATTTTGAGAATGACAATGTACAAGTTGAAGGAAAAAGAGAGGTTTCAAAATTTGGAAGAAAAACAAATTCCATATTCAATAGTTTTTGTCACAACTGGTCAAAATAATAAATAATGCATACATTATATTAGGTGAAAAATGTTCAAATTAGTCTTCTCTTTAGCCACTCATTGTTATCACCCAAAAATTGACCACCTAGAACAAAATGTTAGGTGTATCGAAATGCACCATGCATAGTATAGGTATTATGTCTATAAACCCACTTTTAACACCATTCCTCACTACTATAGCTTAAGAAAACTTTTTCCTAAAGTTATTTTCAATTTATAAAGTCAAAAAAACCCTTTATAACTTTTCCCTCTTGAAATTGTTTAAAAAGGAAAAATTAAAGAAATTAAAATCAAAATTTTTCAAATAAAACCAAGAGGTTTCCCTCCATTTATTATATTCAATTTTTCTGAGTATATGTTGTTGGATTTTCACCAGAGCTCAAGAGACCCAGATTCTTGAGAGAACTTCCCTCAACAGCCATTGTTACACACATACACAAGAGAGAGAGAGAGAGAGAACCCATACACTCAGGGAATAGAAATAACCATCCCAAAGAGGCCAAGGATATCAACATCTTCAAGGGATTTATTCACAGGTTATTTGTAAATCTTTTTCATTGGGTAATGGATTATTGTTTCATTCTTTCATAAATTTGGTGTTATGGTTTGTTATTTTTGTTGCAATGTGTTTCTTTCCATATGAATAGCATATATATGAAGAAGAGCATGTCCATTAAAAGTTAGGGTTTCTATTTTTTCTTTGTTATTGTCTATAATCTTGAAGAACCCACTAGATTTGTATATCTACTAACCCTTGTCACCAATTTACACCAACATAATGGTGAATCTGCTAGGGATCTGAGCCATTCTCATGATCCCTAGTTTTTTGTGTGTGGGTAAACCTAGTTTCCCTTCTTTTCATTTGATTCTCTAAGTTTTGGGAGGATTTTTAGGTTGTTGTTGCTTTCTGGTTCATGTTTTAAGAAACATGTGTTGGAAACCCTTAAGGATTCATGTAGAGTCGAGTTCAATTTTATCAAAAACCTCTTAGGATCCAATGCAGGAATAGGGGGTAATAATTTTTTTGACCAATGCACTATATGGAGATAGTATCTATGTTGGCCAATGTAGGAAATAGGGGAAAATTCTACAAGGGAAATGCACTTAACTAGGAGAATTTTTGCATTGGCTCAAGAAACTCAATTTTTCGA
>JASDQU010710956.1:12443-23699 GCA_032191745.1 Picea mariana
GATGGTGTTTCAGCATCGCAATTCGCGGGTTGTTTCAGCCACGTGAATTGCGCTTTGACTATGTCGGCATTCTTGTGTAGGAGCGACGGTTATAGCTTGTTGACCGCTGACTGTAACGGCTTCCTTTGTGTTTCAGCATCATCGGTCCTGGCGGTTTCCTCTGTGTTTCAGCATCTGCAACTCTGGACTGTGTGACAGCTCCGTGTTTCAGCATCTGCGACCTCGGACTACAAGGAAGCTCCGTGTTTCAGCATCAGTTATGTGTTTCAACAACAGCGACCTTGGACAGTTCTGTGTTTCAGCAACAGCGACCTTGGACAGTTTTGTGTTTCAGCAATAGGCCTCAAATGCTAATCTACAGTTTTGAACACTTATGCATTTCTAATCAATGGTTAAGTACGAGAGTGATGTAAAATATTATGCAAAACAGATTAAACGTATAGTCATGAGAAGGGACGTTGTATACCTTTGGAATGATCAGATAAAGTGATAGTATGAGTCTAAATATAGGTGATCAAGAGTATAAAAGTGGCAAAAAGTATAGGCAAAAAGGTACATTGTGTGGTCCTAACAGATGAGAGAAAGGGGAACAGAAAGAAGCAACAAGTTTTTTGGAACCCAGATAATTCTTGTGTTTGCATTGTATGTAGATGTTATCGATCATGAGTTGTTGATGGAAGGTGCAAGTCAAGTAGGGACATGCAATTATGTTACAATCATTCTTCAACATGAGGCTAATCAAATTCCCTTTGGGTCACAAACAACTCTTGAAGGAATATTATGTACATTTACTACACATTGTTGTGAGGCATTAGCATCACTTCATGTCTAAAACGGTTACTCTAACATGTTTTATAATGCAAGTGTGGAGGAGAAGAGAACCTTTTTATTGATATTAATCCAAACACAAGAGTCATAGAGGAATTTTTTCCTTTCATAAACGAAGAGCACAACCTGATTTATTGAATTCATTTTGAGAAGACATTGTATACTCCTTGATGGCACATAAATGGAGGCATGGTCTTGGGTCTTGTCTTTGCTTGAGATGGTTTCTATTCCAACAGTTTAAGTTTGTTATGTGCCAGAGAATGATACAGCATGAAAGGTCACCTTTTTAATAGTTGGTTAAAGGAACATCCATCCTCTTTCACACATTTTGAGGGAACCCTAAATTTATGGGACCAATTGCATCGTTTTATCCCATCCTCCAAAAAAAAAATTTAAAATTATGAAACTTCTAGCATGCAATTTATGAATTTTTTATATTAGTTTTGGGGAAGGAACTCTCAAGGAGTCATTAAATTTGGCTTGAGCATTCAAATGAGTTTGAATCCTTAATTTAATAATATGTCCCGCCTAAAAGGATTCCACACATGTTGATTTATGAATATCACTTGGTCCAAATCCTACTTAAAGAATGAGACGTCCACCTTGAAAAAATGCATTTAGTATAACCACTTGTTACTTCAATCTTGAACTCGTCACATGAGTTGGTTATAGCCTACATGTTGTTATTTTTTGGTGTCTTCTTGGAGAAGAAATGGGTATCTCAACCATATACCCCTATTTTAGGTATGAGAGTTGTTGAAGAAGATCAAATTGTAATATTTTATTGCATCTCTTGGAGAGATTGTTGGATCCAGAATTCACTAAGAATATTCTATTGTAAGAGAGGTTAGGCTTCAACTCTATACAAAGAAAATATTTCTCATTTGTTTCTCATGGTTGTATTGGGGGAGAAATCCCTTAGTGATTAATTGAAAATATTTTGGAGACACTTTGGAGGAAAATAGTTGTCTATTTATTTTATGATATGGATGGCTAGCCAAAGCGCTCTCTTGAATATTTATCTTGTGATGCTTTGCAATTGATGAATTTTCATGGATCAATTGTCTTGTGAATTGATTTGATGAGTAAGTGGTATATTTAAATCCTTATGGTATTTTAATTGGAATGGTTGCAAGTGTGGTGTTACTTCTCTAGTGTTGGTGGTGTGCCATCTTTCTCTCTTCTTAATAGGTCCCTTTCTAAAATACATTGGAGGATAACTATGGAGAATATTCCCCTTGATAATCTTAAAAATTATTACACTACTAGGATCATTTTCCAGCGTTTGTAGTCAAAAACACTAACTATCACCCTAGTTTCACTTGTAAATTCTAAAATAGGAGCCTTGGTTGAATCCATATTCCCATTAGAAAGACATTAGTCTCTAGTTCTTCCATAAATTTTTGTTCTCTTAATCAATCATGTTACCCCTACAGGTTAGGGGTAACTAAGGAGATGTTGTCTTGAGGTCTGTAGGTTGAAGACATGGAGTTTCAAGAGCTAGATGAGAAATCAAATCCCCTCCTCGCACCACACATCATCTCCATTAATCGACAACACCAACATCCACCACACCATTTTTTCCCATAGAGGACAACAGGTCTTGCTTCATGAAGTAACAAGTCAAGTCTCATGGTAAGTGTCATTTTAATAATTGAAGCACTCGAACATGTTTCAAATATTCCTTTCTCGATGATGAAAATGTTTTCTTGGAAATTATACTTTTTTTATTATTTGACCTTGGTGGTTGACATGGTTTCCTAGTAAGTAGGTCACTCTAGATAAAATGGTTGCTATTGGGGGGTCTCCATGAAGAGTCATCATACCATTCACACACATACTTACCACTTTCCACACCTCTTCCCTTTCGCTTCCTCGTGTTTTTGGTTTTCAAGCTTATTGACCCCAAGAAGGGCTTGTACCTAATTTCATGTGAAGAAGGGGACAAAAGCCCAAAGGTGTTGTAGCTGGAAAAAGTTAAAAGAAATAAATAATCATTCCAGATGCTTTCCTAAGGTCCTGAGAGTAATGAAACACTTCTCCATAAAAAATTGAAGGACCGTTAAAAAATAAAATATATAATTAATAAATGTCTCACTTGTTGAGGGAATGCATTTGCGGTGTCTTCTACTTTCCTTTCACATGGAACTCAATGTGCTCCTAGCTCCAAGTGGCATTGCGGTGCTCCTTATTTTCCATTGCACATAGCACTCAATGTTTTGGATCATAATAATTAATGGCAAATAAAGGGTTTGGAAAAAGGTTGCATTGCAAATGAGGGATGCACCACACCCTCCACAAAGGCACCCATAAATGAGACAATATGAACCCTTGATATGTCAAGAACCCCATGCCCAAAATTCATACCCTCATCCACCTCATACTTATTACATGGCTTAGAGAGGGTCTTCTTGGAAACACTTCTTGACCTGGGGATTGATCTACCCAATAGGTCACAATGAAAACCCTCCCATACTTAAATTTGGAAAAGTTTATAAGACCTTTGAGAATTTGTTTAGTTTGAAAAGGAGGGATTTGATGCACATGTTTGGGTGGTTCTTTTATTAAATGTCGATTACTTGTCATGATACATGTGAATTGTGGACCCTTGGAGGGTGCACTTGTTTTTCTTTGCAAAACCTTTCCAGGTGAAGAACCATTCCATGGAGGAATTGTTCCATTTTGACCTTCATGGGGGGTTGAAGACCCCAAGGATGGATACTACACCTCACGGGATGGGAATATGACCCCATATCTCTTGTGCACATGATGTGAGGAAAGTTTCCTTTAGAGGAACCTTGACAGCACTAGAGGATGACATTGTATCCCTTGGCACTTGGACAATGGCCTTTGGAGGCCTAGGACATCACCTTCTAATCCTTAACGTCATGTGGAGGCTAGGGTTTTGGTGGGCTTGATGGTTCTGGGCAAGGTGTGATGTGGTTTAAAGGAAGAAGATGAATGATGATGACACTCCAACACATGAGAGATGGACACATGGATTTTGGAGGCCCAAAAACTTGCATCTTGAGATTCAATGTCTCACTTATAGGCTCAATGTCACCCTTCTAGGGCATGACGTCATCCCTTGGAGAGTTTTACTTTATGTAATTTTAATTTTGCAAATTGTAAAGGAAAACAAAGGGGGTTGGCCCTCTTTTAATTTGTTGTTGACTTTCTTATATGGAAAAAATTGGTTTATATGACCTCATATAAATAGAGATCATCTCACTTTCATTTTAGACACAAATCACTTGAGAATTACATAAAATCTTGGCTGAAATTTTCACCCTACATGGGAAATTCTCTCTCTCTTGTCTTTGGTGCAAAATGGATGTTTTTACTTGTCTATTGGTGGAATAAGGCTAGTTACTTCTCTTCCATGCTTCTTCTTGACAATTGTGGTGGAACATCTTGATAAGTAAGGTTTTTTCATGCTATCTCTTGGATTAGGTAAGGAATTTTTGAAATTGTATGTGTTTTCTCTTGATTTCAAGGTTATTTTTTCAAACCCTTGGAGTATAAAGTAATATACCCTCCATCAAGGATATATATTTTATTATCATTCAAAAGGCTATTTAAAAGGTTGCTATAAGGAGTAAAAAGGCTTACACCCTTGTATATTTACCTTGCTAAGGTTTGTTTACTCTAGGGAGTAAAAAGGATTACAACCCTAAAGGAGTAATAAACCCTATCTCATAAACAAGACACTCCATAACCCAATAGATAAGGCACTAATATTTTTTGCATTGGAGATTGAATATTGTGCAATGGTAATCGTGATTTCAAAGAGATTGAATTGTTCAAGTTTGCAATTTAATTCTACATGCTTTAAGCTATCTTGTGCCCTAAGGGCATCTTATTTTGCCAACTAATTAATTTGTTGTAACAATTGTTTAGATACAGTCATTAGGGATGTAGAAAGCTCACTCTCTTTGACTCTCTTTATCACTTTTCTACCATTGAAATTCACTTGCAACCTATCATAATTGATCTACTGCTTAAAGGCTATTGTTTGGGTGGATTGCTTGTTGATTTTAGTGGCAAAAACTTCTTGTTGTAGAAAACGTTTTCTACAGCCATCAGGATGTTATAAAACTTTGTCGATAACACTTAATAAAAACCCTTTTTTTCTATCAAAGTCTTGGTTTAATTATTGGAAGATTGTCTACTAATTGTTAGCTTATTTTCCAACATCATACACTTGATTTTGATGGTTGAATTTGCAACTATCATAACTTATTTTATGTTGAAATACATTTCCATACTACTGCAATTTTTGGAGAGAAATGTTTCTTGTTGATTCTCCATTGATTTTGAGGCTTTAGTCATCATATAGCATCTTGTTCCAACCAGGTCTAACATTGTTTTGTAGCTACACAGCCTTGGAAACCATTTACCAGCTCAGAAGACCTTTTATCAAGCCTCATTTCCATATTTGACACCTATAGGGGAATTCTTCAAGCTCTTTGATTCTCCCATCGTAATCCCCCTAGGGTCAGCCAGGAAGCCTCCCTTGTGTTGGACATGTCCTTCACTAAAATGAGGGGGACATATATTGAGGTGATAGTGATAGGTTTTCCTAGTTGTGTCTCACATTTTTGGCCTGGGTCAGGCTTTTTCCAAACTACAGATTGTGTGATAAATAATTCAAAAGGATCATTTGTTGGAATTTACTCTTCATATCACCTTTTAACTCATTGCCTAAAGTGCCAACAATCATATCCTAGTGAATCCCCCCTTGAGCTAGAGGAGAGTCGACCTTAAGTGTAGAAGAGGGTTGGTGAGGTGATTGTGGCCCCCTCTTAGTTACACCAAATCCTCACTTGAGATTTAGTAATTTATCTCAAGAAATGCAAGTTTGTGTGATAACATCACTAATTCTTAAAATTCCAAACATAAAATGCTTGGCGATATTTTTGTAAAAATATTCAAATTTATAAGGATTTTATATAGCTTCTAGAAAAATTTGGTGATTTTTAAAGTAAAATATTTGTATGCTATAGAATTAGGGTGAATCATTTTGGAAAAAAATTGATATTAGCGAATCCTTTTTTGGAAAAAAACATGTAAAATTAGCCCATGGGAAAAAATTATCCCCTAAAATACTCCATGGATATGATGATGAACAAAGATGAAAATTTATCTCAAGAGAAGAGAAAAGAAATGGATTTTGAGAATGACAATGTACAATTTGAAGGAAAAAGAGAGGTTTCAAAATTTGGAAGAAAAACAAATTCCATATTCAATAGTTTTTTGTCACAACTAGTCAAAATAATAAATAATGCATACATTATATTAGGTGAAAAATGTTCAAATTAGTCTTCTTTTTGGTCACTCATTGTTATCACCCAAAAATTGACCACCTAGAACAAAATGTTAGGTGTATCGAAATGCACCATGCATAGTATAGGTATTATGTCTATAAACCCACTTTTAACACCATTCCTCACTACTATAGCTTAAGGAACCTTTTTACTAAAGTTATTTTCAATTTATAAAGTCAAAAAAACCCTTTATAACTTTAGGAACCTTTTTACTAAAGTTATTTTCAATTTATAAAGTCAAAAAAACCCTTTATAACTTTTCCCTCTTGAAATTGTTTAAAAAGGAAAAATTAAAGAAATTAAAATCAAAATTTTTCAAATAAAACCAAGAGGTTTCCCCCCATTTATTGTATTCAATTTTTCTGAGTATATGTTGTTGGATTTTCACCAGAGCTCAAGAGACCCAAATTCTTGAGAGCACTTCCCTCAACAACCATTGTTACACATAGACACAAGAGAGAGAGAGAGAGCACCCATACACTCAGGGAATAGAAATAACCATCCCAAAGAGGCCAAGGATATCAATATCTTCAAGGGGTTTATTCACAGGTTCTTTGTAAATCTTTTTCATTGGGTAATGGATTATTGTTTCATTCTTTCATAAATTTGGTGTTATGGTTTGTTATTTTTATTGCATTGTGTTTCTTTCCATATGAATAGCATATATATGAAGAAGAGCATGTCCATTAAAAGTTAGGGTTTCTATTTTTTCTTTGTTATTGTCTGTAATCTTGAAGAACCCACTAGATTTGTATATCTGCTAACCCTTGTCACCAATTTACACCAACATAATGGTGAATCTGCTAGGGATCTGAGCCATTCTCATGATCCCTAGTTTTTTGTGTGTGGGTAAACCTAGTTTCCCTTCTTTTCATTTGATTTTCTAAGTTTTGGGGGGATTTTTAGGTTTTTGTTGCTTTCTGGTTCATGTTTTAAGAAACATGTGTTGGAAACCCTTAAGGATTCATGTAGAGTCGAGCTCAATTTTGTCAAAAACCTCTTAGGATCCAATGCAGGAATAGGGGGTAATAATTTTTTTGACCAATGCACTATATGGAGATAGTATCTATGTTGGCCAATGTAGGAAATAGGGGAAAATTCTACAAGGGAAATGCACTTAACTAGGAGAATTTTTGCATTGGCTCAAGAAACTCAATTTTTCGATTTTTAGGGTTTGTTTTCAGTTGTTTGAGTATTTTTTATGGCCTATAAATTGATTTTAAATTATCTTTTTGTAGGTTAAAGTATAATCTTCAAGAAATCTACATGATTGAGGAACAAACCCCCTAGGGTTTTAGTACCTTCCCCCAATTGATTTCTTGAATATTTTTCTTTTTGTTTTTTGATACAGTAGGCCATAAATTAGATTTTTTTATTGTTGTTTAGTCATTTGGGCCTTTCTTGTTTGCATTAATAATTGGTTAAAAATAAAATAAAATAAAATGGTCATACATCATTGACGTAGTATTAGATGCATATAGGAAGCCATTACTTTTCCAGCATTCATTTTTTAACTTTCTATTACAGTTGTAGGTGAAGCTTGTTTTTTATTTTAGATTGATTCATTTTAATAATTGAATAACCTATTTGTGAAAGGAAAAAATCCTTAGAAGATCCCCAATCTTTTATTTTCCAATAGAAGTTTTTATGTTGTGAAATCAATTGCTTGTGAACCAAAAAGTGAAATGGATAGTTTTTTATTTTGAAATATGAAAATTTGCAAGTTTATTTCAGTTTTAAAAGTAACTTAGATAGAGGAAAAAAATCATTTCATTTGATTACTTTTCTTTGGTTACTCGCTTGCATGATTATTTATATTTCATTTAATTGTAATTCAGTTTTATTTTTATTTGCAAGCATTTACATTTTTAGTTAGTCATACCACCTGTGCACACATACCACACATTAAAATTTATTCTTGGTTCATGATGTCAATCTTAGCCTAATAATTAACTCTTTAATATAACATGCACTTAAGCCCACTTGGACACAGAAATAATATTGTAGTTAGATTAGGACTCTAGGGATAGGAATCCAAATAATTCATGTTGGCACAGGGGCAGACCCAGGGTTCAATGCTACAACAGCGCACCAACAAGCCCTAACTACTGGCCCTTTCGGTAACACCTGTGAAGCATATGCAGTCTCACCCGAAGTAGCTATAGGGGGTTGTAGGACACAGGTGTCTACAACCAGAGGAAATGCAGAGTAGATTCACAGCAACAACACACAGCCACCTAGTTATCCTTTATCTTCCTTAATCCTACTACGCAAGTTACATTTCAGATCTAACACAATATCACATTAGTAGCATATCAAATGATAGAGAACATGGCATCAATCACACATAACATAAGATATACGTGGTTCACCCTCTCCCTAGGGCTACATCCACAGAACTGTGCTTTATGATATATTTCATTTAATTGTAATTTAGTTTTATTTTTATTTGCAAGCATTTACATTTTTAGTTAGTCATACCACCTGTGCACACATACCACACATTAAAATTTATTCTTGGTTCATGATGTCAATCTTAGCCTAATAATTAACTCTTTAATATAACATGTACTTAAGCCCACTTGGACATAGAAATAATATTGTAGTTAGATTAGGACTCTAGGGATAGGAATCCAAATAATTCCTGTTGGCACAGGGGCAGACCCAGAGCTCAACACTACAATAGCGCACCAACAAGCCCTAACTACTGGCCCTTTCGGAAACACCTGTGAAGCATATGCAGTCTCACCCGAAGTAGCTATAGGGGGTTGTAGGACATAGGTGTCTACAACCAGAGGAAATGCAGAGTGGATTCACAGCAACAACACATAGCCACCTAGTTATCCTTTATCTTAATCCTACTATGCAAGTTACATTTCAGATCTAACACAATATCACATTAGTAGCATATCAAATGATAGAGAACATGGCATCAATCACATATACCATAAGATATATGTGGTTCACCCTCTCCCTAGGGCTATATCCACAGAACTGTGCTTTATGATATATTAAGATGGAAGCATACAGTTCTTATCTGCGCTCTTAGCTAGCGGATCTTCTCTTATTCTCTTCTTCTCTCTCTCTTTCTCACCCCTCCCTGCGCACCCAGCTGTAGGGTTGATCTTCACACCCAGCTGAAGATATTACAATACCAGAAGGCTCTCACACTCAGCACTTCTCTCTCACATAGTAGTACTCACTCAATCATACAATAACAATGAACTCTAAACCAACTTAGCACCAACCCATCCCAAGTCCTTTAGACCTTTATTTGTACATTACAATAGCTCTCGGGCACCCTTAGATTAAAACCTAAGTGTAAAAACCCTAGATACCAAAACCCTAGGTTTCTACAACCCTGGGTCAACTTGACCCGCGTTTTCAGGGCTTCGCCAGCCTATCTTTCCTTCCTTCATGCACGGTGCTTCAAAGCATCTCTTGACATCTTCTTTCACTTGTTGAGTTTTCCCCGATCCCTCTTCCTTGTTGATCTTCCATCCTCGATCTCCTCGTCCAACGACTTGCTTTCTCTTAATCGCTCTGTCTTTTCTGCTCTTTTTCTCACTTCGACCTAGTATCAGTCACTGTGTCTTCCACGCAGTTCGCATTTTTCCTTCTCTCCCTTAATCTTCCCTTAATATTCCCTTAATATTCCCTGTGTAGTGTCCTCCTGTGATGCCTTCATGTGCTTCTGTGAGGATCAATTGTCTCTCTACTTCCATAACACACCTTCTCAATATCTCATCGGGTCCCATCTTATATAGATGTCCAGCTATAAGTGAAAAATATGCAGTGCGTACTACCACTTATTTCTTCTGAGTGATTGTATATTCACTAGGTGCCAGTCTTGTTGATAGGAACTGCACTATCTATGTGAAGTGATCATCAACCTTCCTGGCGGCCAGCAACTGTGCATCTGGAAGTGTATCCTCCAAACTAGTAGGCTCTTCTCCATGTTCCAACCTCTACAAGTGTTCAGGACCTTTCTTCATCCTTCGTAGCTTAACCACGATCTCAAAATCATATTCCAGAAATCGCAAAAGCCATCTGCATATTCTCCCCCCCAACACTGGTTTGTTGACTAAGTATTTAAGCGCAGAATGATCAGTGAACATCTTAAAATGTCCTCCCAACAGGTAGTGGAGGAATTTCTGCAGCGCATACACCATGGCTAATCCTTCTCGCTCTGTGGTGGTGTAATTAATCTCAGATGTTGATAGCTTCTTGCTAGCAAAGGCTAACGAGTGGTCAATGTCTCCAAATCCCGGTTGTGCTAACATTGCTCCTAATGCAATAGAAGATGCATCGATGTGCATGTGAAATTCCTTACTCCAATTTGGGAAAACCAGAATGGGTGCAGTAACCATTTTATGTTTCAATGTGTCGAAGTTCTGTTGGCATTCTTCTGTCCAATGAAACTGACAGTCTTTCTTTATAAGATTCTCCATGGGTGTTGTGATTTGTGCGTAGCCATTAATGAACTTCCTGTAGTATCCAGTATGTCCCAGCGCAGTGTGTAGCTGTTTGACTGAAGTAGGAGGGGGTAGATAGACTATAATGGAAATCTTGGATGGATCTACCAGCAATCCTTGCTTACACACAATATGTCCCAGCAGCACTCCGAAGGGTGAAAAGAAGATGCACTTTTTTAGGTTCAAGGCAATCTGAAATTGCCTGCACTTATCCAACATTAGTCTTAAACATTCAATATGATTTTGAAAAAAGTTGAAAACAGTCCAATCATCAAGTATGCTTCCAGAAATTTATGTAAAAACTCCTTAAACGCTTCAACCGCCACCCTGGAAAAGATGGTTGGTGCATTCTTCAATCCAAATGGCATCACTATATACTGGTAGGATCCCCATTCTGTTGCAAATGTGGTCTTATGGCAATCTTCCTTGGTAATCGAGATCTGATGGTATCCTGAAAATCCATCTGTAAAAGAATATACCTTATGTCCTCCTACATTGTCTAACACTTCGTCAGTGAATGGTGTAGGGAATGGATCATGCAAACAGGCATCATTCAGCTTCCTAAGATCTACACAGATCCTGATTCCTCCTGTCTTCTTATCTTGTACCGCCATAGGGCTAATCCA
>JASDQU010710957.1:0-17246 GCA_032191745.1 Picea mariana
TTGTTATGTCGTCTGGGCCATATATGTGTTCCCTCAAGTGAGAGAGCGAAGATGATCTGGGAATCCTAGTACAGTCGGGTGGCAGGACACTTCGAGTTCGAAAAGACAGTGGCGATGCTACAAAAACATTTCTACTAGCCGAAACTTCGACAGGAGATCAGCAAGTATATCTGGTCTTGCACTGCTTGCTCTATTGCCAAACCAACCACTAAGAAACATGGCCTATACACCCCTCTTCCTACTCCTGACATACCATGGGAATCCATCTCAATGAACTACATGTCGGGCCTCCCATCCACCAAGCGGGGAAATGACTGTGTTTTTGTGGTTGTCAATCACTTTTCTAAGATGGTGATTCTAGTTGCTTGCAAGAAGAGCATCACAGTAGAAGCCACTGCCAAGTTCTTCTTTGAACGAGTCTAGGTACATTTTGGAATCCCACAAACCATTGTCTCAGATGGAGACATTTGATTTCTCAGCGCATTCTGGTCGAGCCTCTGGTCACTGCTGGACACCAAGCTCACCAAATCCATGGCCTTCCACCCACAGACAGATGGCCAAATTGAGGTCGTAAATCGAATGATCGTTCATATCCTGCGCATGTATAATTCCAAGCACCCTCGCACATGGGATGAGAGTCTTCCCTATGTCCAACATAGCTACAACCGAGCCCTACATAGCTCAACCGGCCACAACCCCTTTCAGGTGGGGTTGGGATTCCAACCATTGGGTCCCATAGATGTTGCACTTCCCCTTGCAGTCACCTCGACTGGCTCCTCTCCTACTCCAACTAAGGCTAACAAAGCCACCTGATTCATTGAGAGGATCCAGCACATCCGCCAATAGGTTCAGGATACCCTATAGAAGTCTAATGACAAGTACAAGAAACACCATGATCAACTTCGGGTTCCACATAAGTTTTAGGTGAGTGACAAAGTTTGGTTGCACTTGCAGAAAGAACGCCTTACAGGACCCCATCGAAAGCTTCACCCACTCCGATATAGTCCATACACCATCACCAAGGCTATGGGAGATAATTATTTTGCACTCAACATTCCTCCTTTCCTTGGCCTGCACCCAGTGTTCAACATGGACCTCCTTCAACCTTATTTCCCACCATTATTCGACACCTCAGACGTAGCAGAACAACCGACACCAATAGAGCTCAACCCAGAATGCATACAATAGGCATACAGTGATTAGATTGTGGACACATATATCAAGGGCACTCAACAACAAAGGATCCATCTTTATCGAGTCGTCAAAGCAGGGAAACTCCTGCACCAAGGCAAGTAGCTCACCCGGGGCCAAATTCAGCAGAAATTTCCTCATCTGATGGGGGAACTCAACGCAATGGATACCATTGGTTCCTAAGGATGGAGGATTGATCTAGGTGGATATCGGTGTCCACCCACCTTTTCCAGCTGGCTCAAAACAACTTTCTATCAATTTTGATAATTTATTATTTTTAGCAGTTTTTCAGGTCCTGAACTTCCAGAGCCGTTTTGAGACCCTAAACGACATTTTTTGGGGTATGTTGCCTCAACGTGGACCTCCTCTAGAAAAATTTCATCATGAAATTTTGTGCAACTATTCTATTCCTCGGATAGATCTTTCCAATGGGCTATCATACGCCTAAAATGAAGATCGTATGTAAAAGTTACGACCCCGGGAAGTAGATGTACTGACTTACCCAAACGGGGCCCACATGACTTTTGGCGCTTCATCTCCTAGGGTTAGGTTTTTTGATGTTTAGGGTTTTTGAAACTCCTATTTATTGTAAAAAGTCCTTGAGAGCCTCATTGTAATCATCTTCTTGAAAATGAGCTCATTCATCACATCTCTTCTCAGAGATAAGCCGCCACCATTCCAACAAGCTTGTTTTTCACTGAATTTTCAGTTTCTGCATATTTCCTTATTGAATAGAAAAATAGTTTTACTGTATCTCTGTTATTATGTGTTAAGAATTTGGTAATAATATGTAGTCATTTCTTTCTACTCATAAAATCTGGATCAACATATCTACAAAAGAGTAGTTTGCAGACATACTCACCAAAGCATTGGGCAAGGGCAAGTTTGTATTTTTCAGGGACAAGATTGGAGTGGTGAGTAACACTTTCCTCGGTAAGAGGGAGTGTTAAAAATAATTTAAAAAGTACCCAACCAGGTGTTTCTCATAACCTAGGTGCCTAAGGGGTGAGAAAGTGCCTAATGTGGACCCTAGTCACTAAATTTGTGAGAATTTAAAAGGTGACTTTATAACTTAAGTGAGGGGGTGAGTGAAGAGACACTCAATCTCATCCACTCATCTAATCCAATCTCAACCGTTGAATTACAAAACTCTTCATCTACCACCATGAGGTAGACTAGGGTAGGAGGGCACACTCTAGCTAGGGTTGATTCATAATTTTTTGAGAGATAAAGAGGAGGATTTCAATATTGTAAAAGGAGGCAACATTTGCAGAGCAAGAGCATGCATTTTGAGGCAACTAGCTAGAATGTGTTTCAAGGCAGGGTTCAACATTCAATGCAGTCCGTACAGTACGAATTTCTGGAGGTTGTACAACCAATTTTATGCACAGAAATTCAAGGAGACAACATTTAAAGTTATGAATAGGTGCGCATGCATTCCAAGGATTCCATACAAGCATTTACTTGCACAGAAATTGAGGCAATTGCTGGCATTTATTTCTTTATGAAATTTTTTATAGTCCGTATAGATTTGGCACATATTTTTAGGGATTTACAATCTAGTTTTGGGCACAATTTCTGAGGAGAAGAGGAACAAATTTCGAGGATTTGTTATTGCTACATATTCCATATAGTCTTAGCAGAAATTTTGGCACAAAAATCGAGACAATCCTGACAACATTTATTGTTGGGACAACCATATAGTTGTATGGATTTCCAGCACAGAAATTGAGGAGCATTTCCAGGGTTGTTCAGAAGGAGTTTTGTTGAATAAATTATGAGATAAGTTTGTGTAATTTATGAATATGAATATGTTGTGAAATAAATTTCTCTGAATCTCACAAATAATAAAAATCCCTCTCTCACTGGTTTTCTCCTTGTGGTTTTTTCTAGGGTCATTGTTAGACCAAAAATCACTGTGTTATTTTCTGAGTTTTATGTGCTGCTGATATATTTTATTTATGTGTTAAATGTTGTTCAAAATCCTCATGTTTCAGTTCTGACAAATTTATTTTATGTTGACTTTAATTGGCTGTCATAAAACTAAGTTTGGGAATTAAACATTGGCTGAAAAAATAGCAAGAATGAAACTGGGTGGCGTGTGAAATTTTACATGTCAATATATGTATTTTTATATTATTAATAGAAAATGGATAAGTGTTTCTTAACTTCTAAAAGGGGGTTTTCCAAGATAGAACATGGATGTAATGAGAGAGATGGTGAGAGAGACCAGGAATGGTTGAGATGGCCCTCACGAAACCAATACCTTACTGGATGTAATTGCTCAATAGTTCTTTGACCCATAAATGAATCACCAGTTAGAATAGTGGTTGGAAGGCCCTCCTCAAGAGTTAATGAGGAGATGGGGCATGGTACCCAAATGTAAGGATTCCAAACCTGACCATGAGTTGGGGATTGAGACCCACAAAACCTTGCTGATGAAGGAAAGAAAGGGAGTAATTCCAGGGGGCAGAGGCATATCTGCAAGAGAGCGGAATGGAGAAAATGAACTCCATAAGGGAAGAGAGAATTGTTCAACTATAGAATTGGAAGGAAAACTGAGAATAAAATATCATTATGGCTATAATAAGCCATGGGAATGGTTTTCACTACAAGCTAATAAACGAGGTTGATGAGTGGCTGTGAAAGTACTCGTGCGGACCTCCTTGCTTGGTATAGAGAGAAAATCGGTTGCTAAGATCCTATGGGAGGAGGATAGTAACCTCCATCCTTGACTTCCATTGCGCAAGGAGAAGGAGTCTCTCTTACAGAGTCATGGTCTAGATCGGGGGTGGTCGATGGTGAATCCGTCAGGAGTGGTTGTGCCTATGGTTGGGTGGAAACATGCACCCCTTTCATTAGTCTCTTCACATTTTCTAGTTCTGATAAGTATATTCATACTCTGTGTAATACAATGGATGCGATGATTGCATGTTTGTGTTTATGATTAAGTTTTATAGTGTTTGAATAGTTATTAGAAATGCTCTTTTGCTTCTGTGAACTATTATATTTATATGGCCTTCTATTTACCTTCAGGAGAGTCGAGGTAGGATTAACTGAAATGTTTAAGTGTTGCCGACCTCTTTAGTCTACCTTAGCGAGAATGTCAAGTTCAAACTCTATGGAATAAATGTGCTTCCTTTAGACCTTTCATGTATGTGACTAAGGGATCATACCCACAACCTTAACAAATTCATGACTAAGAATTAAGCATGTATCCCCTTGAGAATTTTGGAAGACCCGTGTGACAAAGTTCTGGGAATCCTATGCTAAGAATGGAAGGAGCTAAGTCTTCCTGGCTTCAGAACTTCGGGAGTTTGAAGATTCAAGATGTTACAAATTTACAAATTACAAGCCAGCTAGAGACAACTTGGTTGAATTGATTAACCATGAGGATGAATGATGTCTAGCGGTTACCCTAACCATGGTAGATAGACCTACCCCACCATTAAACCTTGACCCCCTTATCGGTCGTGAAGTAACATGAGTTGTAGACCCAAGGGAATTTAGGAGCTTCTCTGACCATTGGATCTATGTGGTAGTCAACCCGACATTGACTGTTTCAGGAGAACAAAGGTGTTCCACCTCCAAAACCCTCGAATGTCAAACTTACAAATTAATATGAGTCGTGGATCTGGGGAGTCTGTTGAGAACCCCTCTTAACCGTCCATCAACCAGGACATGTTTTCATGGATCACATGTATCCGGGAGATAAACCATTAGGTATATTTGGGTTGTTAAAGTGTGAAGGTTCCTGAAGTTGCGAACAATAAAGTAAATATTGGTTGTTGATAGACAAGGTACGTGTGTTTCTTGATCTGATTATCTGGAGACTTATTACTCTAGGAGGAGGATGGAAACTACACGCCGAAACTTCTGAAGGTCAAAGTTGTGAATCAATGAGAGCGTTCGATCTGGAGGAGCTTCAAGATCCCTCATGACCATCTGATCTGGTTGGAAGTGAGTCCAATGTTGACCAAATCTGGGAGGCACAAGGAGTTTGTACCACGAAACTCTCAAACATCGAAATACTGAAGTATTGAGAGCCATGGATCTATGGTTCCATGTGGTTAGAACCTTACCCTTAGATCTAGGCTATGGTTAGTCTGACACTGACCAACTCTGAGAGTCACAAGGAGGATTTTGCACTACAAAACTCCTGAAGGACGGAATATCAAACTAATGGGAGTGGTATATCTATGGATCTACATGGTTGGAACTCAATCGTGATATATAAAGGATGTGAGAAGGTTGTTCGTCTAGGGTTGACATGGCTCGTTGACATCTTATAGGGTGGCGTGGAACTGTAACCAAGGTGCCATGTGACACCTATATATTCACGTTTTGAAGAGCCCTTATACTATTAGAGCATGAAACGTATCACCCTTTGATGAGGGCGCATGCCACCCCTATCCCTTGATACATGTCATCCTTTGGTACGTGCTCGCTTGGCCAAAGTGGTTGGTGATTTAACCGGGACTCCATGAGTCTGAGAATTCAGGACTCTAGAGGATTCAGGGTGTAATATTTTGGAGAGACCGAAAGGCCTGAAGGCTAGAGTTAGGTGGCAAGCTTATGGGAGTTTGGGAGGTCTCATGCATAGACAGAAAAGGGGTGCTTAGTGCTGAAGCACCTAGCTTTGAATTATCCTTAGGTGTATGCCTTAACAATGGGGAAGGTTCTCCATTGGATTTAATGATGGATGGATCTCCACCATAGATAGAGGAGCGCTAGGAGCTTTGGGACTTCAGGGAGTTATGGATGATATGTATGAGAGGGGCCCACGTGACCCTTGACTAATAATGCCTGAAGAGATTCGAGAGGTAATTAATTACAAACCCGAACTCCGATCTCAATATGGTGGTGATCATTAGAAATGTTGTGGCGAGCAGAAGCCGATGGAGATCTTGGAACCAGGTTTTAATATAGTTAGGAAAAATGAATTTATGATGCCCCACCCCTTGAAAGAGTATTTAGGGGTTAGGTGAGTTAAAAATTGGCATCATAGCATGGAAACAACACTTGGCCTACTTAGGCTCATGCATGAGTCACATAAAAATATTATTAGAGAAATTTAAGGGGTAACACCCTACCTTACCCCCTTCTATGAGAAACTAGTCTAAACCTCTACTAAAGAGAGGAATGAAACCTTCTATTGTTGATAGATGTTTTGGAAAATATGCACTGTATGTTGCCAATGTTTTCAAATAAAGAATATGACTTCATTTTTAAATGATACATGTTTATTCATGAATTAGTAGATCATTATCTAACATAAAATGTTTTATCGACACTCAAGAAGTCAGTGAAAAACATGAAAAATACACCGTAAGGAATGGTGACACACCATGAGTTGGGGGAAATCTACCACAATAGAGAGGAAGAATTAGATAAGAGAAGGGAGGTGGAAACCCCTCCAAATTTGGAAGAAACTATAAGAAGCCTCATGGAAGAATTACAGAGTTGTAAGGATGACAATGAAAGGCTAATAAAAGAGCAGGAAAATCAAGTTGAAATTAATGCAGTATTACTGCAAAGTCTATCAGATATACAGAGGAAACTACAACATGGTCTAGCTTCTAGTCATGTGGACATGCATCATACTAAGAAAACTCCAAGTCCATCTGAGATACAAAATCATGGTCCTGAAAGTGGCCACACCAGGAGGAGCGCCTCAAGGAAGGCCCAACAAGGAGCCAACAGACACTCACCAGAATATTCCTCTAGTGAGGACACTGACAACTCCAAGGAATCTTCTAGTGGCAAAACTAGTTCCCATTCCCAGACAAGAAGAAAGAAGAGGAAACATTCCAAGAGTCATGACCCTGAAGAGTTCAAGAAATAAAAAAAACACCCACCTTCAATGGAGATATTGAGAAGGGGGAAGAAGAAAAAGTTTGGCTACTCAGTTTAAAGAAGTACTACTCTAAGAACTTAAAGGCTCAAATAGCCATTTTCAAACTGAATGGGAAAGCTTCCATTTGGTGGGAGGACCTTTGGAATGTGAAAGGAATCCATGAGAAGGATTTTTCATGGAAAAAACTTAAGAAATACTTCAAGAAGAAGTATATGTCAGAAAAGTACTTTGATGGGAAGACCAAGGAGTTCTATGAACTCAAGTTGGGACAACTCACCATAAATGAATATATCAACAATTTTCTCGAGCTTATGAGGTATGTTCCCTACATAAAGAATGAAAAAGTAAAGATGCAACGATTTATTAGTGGATTACCTCGGTCCTACCAGGACAAAATTGAGTTTGATGAGCCAAATAGTTTATAAGATTCTATTCGAAAGGCAAGGTATTGCTATGAGAAATTCAGGAGTAAAACAGAACCCCATGAAGACTGGAAGAAGAAAAACAATTCGGGATTCAAGAACAAGGGGTTTAAATCATCAATATTTCATAACCAAGGGAAAATATCTAGGATGAGGCTTCCTAATAGAAGTGTGTATAAACAAAACTTTCCATCCTAGAGTGGAAATAAACCATTCAGAGCAGTCCCAAGACCGATAAAATAGAGAGAGAACCCTTGAAATGTTGGGGTTGTGGAGAAGAACATTTGTTGAGGGATTTTCCACATAGGAAACATACAAATATGAGTATATACAACATCCAAGAGGTTACCACAATCAATGATGTGGCTGAGATCATGCCACAAATTTATGCAGCCTTGGATAATAGACAAGCTGACCACCAAGCTTCGGTGGTGGAGATGGAAGGTATGATCGCCAACTATCCTGTTTCCATTTTAATTGACCTTGGTTATAATTTGAGTTATGTCACCCATCAAACTATTGAGAAATTTAGATTGCAACAAGTTAAACATGCTAAATCTTGGTGGGTTCAACTAGCCACTTGAACCAAAAGGAAGGTAATAGATTCCATACCGACATGCCAATTCATTATGAATGGATTACCCATCCAAGCAACCTTAAACATGCTTCCTTTAGGATCTTATGACATGATGATTAGAATGGATTGGTTGGATGCCCATTAAACCAAGTTGGACTATTACAATAAAACTTTGGAGTGTAAATATGGAGAAGGAAGAAGGATAACCCTACAAGGGATTCAAAATCCTATCTGAATGAGGCAAATATTATCCCTCCAAGTGAATAAGTGTTGTAGAAAGGGATGTCCCTTGTATGCAATACAAGTGATGAACTTTTTTGAGAACAACAAACCCATCCCAGAGGAGCATCCCATATTAAGAGAGTATAAATATGTATTCCCAGAAGAGGTTCCAGGTCTACCTCTAAGAAGGGATGTAGACTTTTCAATAGAACTTGTACCAGGAGTGGTGCCAATGTCTAGAACACCCTATAAAATGAGTACACCAGAGCTAGTTGAGCTCAAACTACAACTAAAGGATATGTGGGACAAAGGATACATTCTACCTAGTGTGTCTCCATGGGGAGCACCATCCTTGTTTGTGAAAAAGAAGGATGGCACACTCAGATTGTACATAGACTATAGACAACTCAATAAGATGACCATCAAGAATAAGTATCCCCTACCAAGGATCGATGACTTGTTTGACCAATTACAAGGTGCTACAATTTTCTCCAAGATTGACTTGAGGTTTGGATACCATCAAGTCTGAATTAAGGATGAATACGTCCACAAAACAACCTTTAGGACAAGATATGGTCACTATGAATTTGTGGTCGTACGGTTTGGGCTTACCAATGCACCGAACAATTTTATGTGCTTAATCAATAATGTACTCATAAAGTTATTGGATAGGTTTGTATTAGATTTCATTAATGATATCCTAATCTATTCCAATAATAAATAGGGAAGAGCATGAAGAACATCTCAAGCTAGTACTTCAAGTGCTAAGAGAACATCAACTCTATGCTAATTTTAGTAAGTGTGACTTTCTACATAAACAAGTCTATTAATTAGGCCATGTTATTTCTAAAGAAGGGGTGGAAGTTGATCTGGACAAGATCAAAGGTATTATGGATTGGCCTACCCCAAAATATGTATATGATATCAGATCCTTTATGGGCCTAGTAGGATACTATAGGAGGTTCATAAAAGGATTTTTTAAGATTGGTTTCGCAATCACTTCGCTTCAGAAAATGGATTTAAATTCATTTGGACATCAGAATGTCAAGAAAGATTTCAAGAAATGAAATACCTTCTAATGAATGCACCTGTGTTGAATATTGAAAACCCAAACAAGGACTCCCTTGTGTGTAAATATGCCTGGAAGGAAGGGCTCGAAGGAGTCCTTATGCAAGAAGGACATGTGATTTTCTACGAATCCAGGAAATTGAATGAGAATGAAGTCAATTATGTGACCCATGATGTGGAATTGTATTCCATAGTACATGCTTTAAATATGTGGAGGCAATACCTCCTAGGTACAACATTTGTGCTTATGAAAGACCATAGTAGGTTGAGATACTTGTTTGACCTAACAAAACTCAATATTGGACAATCTAGGTGGATGGATCTCCTTAGTGAGTTTGATTTTGAAATAAAACATATCAAAGGAAAGTAGAAAAGAGTGGTTGATGCCCTTAGTAGAAGTATGAAAGTGATTCACTTGGAAGCTGTAAGCACCAATGAATCAGACATCAAAGAGAGATTCAAAACTACAGAAGAGACCTATGCATTTTTCAATATCATGACATCATACCTACAACAAGAGCGCACCAGGATGAGGTATGAAGGCTATCAGATGTTTAATGATGGCCTGCTAACTTACAAAGGTAGACTGTATATTCTGAATTTTGAATACTTGAACAGGTTCATAATGGATGAACTACACAAAATACCATATACATGTCATCCTGGTTATTAGAAAATGATCACGACCACTAGGAAACTATTTTATTGGCCCAGAATGAAAAATGGCATAGATGATTATTTGGATAACTTTATATATTGTTAGCAAGTTAACACAGAGCATCGACATCCAGCAGGGATGTTACATCCCCTACCAATCCCATAATGGAAATGGGAAACCATCTCCATGGATTTCATCATAGGATTGATGGAATCAACTAAACATAATGATGTCATTATGGTAGTTGTGGAAAAAATGAGCAAGGTTGCTCACTTTATTCTCGGAAAGTCGGCCATCGAGGAAATAGATATTTCTAGTATTTTCATGAAAGAGATATTTAGACTGCATGGCATGCCTAAGGAAATCGTATCAGATAGAGATACACAGTTCACTTCAAGTTTTTGGAAATCTCTGTTTTCCTGCTTGGAAACTAAATTACTATTCAATTCAACATATCACCCTCAAACTGATGGACATATAGAGAGGGTAAACCAAGTGTTAGAAGACATGTTGAGGATGCATGTAATGCATCAACCCAAGAAGTGGGAAGACTAGATACCACTGGTAGAATTTGCTTATAACAATGGCTATCAATAGTCATTAAAGATTCACTCTTTTGAAGCCCTCTATGGCAGATAATGCAACATTCCAATCAGATGGAACAACCCAGTAGAAATAGTTACACTCGAGACCGATATGCTAAAGGAGATGGAAAGAAAAGTAATTCAGATCAAACATAATCTAAAAATATCTTAGGATAGACAAAAGATCTATGCAGACATAAAAAGGACTCTTAGAGAGTTCAAAACAAGGGATCATGTGTATCTCTGAGTTCACCCAAGGAAAAGCTCTTTAAATATGGGATATTGTGCCAATATGGAACCTCAATATTGTGGACCTTTTGAAATTTTGGATAGAGTGGGACCTGTAGCCTATAGTCTAGCACTCCTTCCCACAGTGAAGGCACATCATGTTTTCCATGTTTCATTATTAAATAAATATGTGCATGGTTCTAATCATATTATTTTTTCTTTTGTGATTCAGGTGGAACGAGAGGGAGAATTCGTGCCAGAATCTCATTGCATAATAGATAGGAAGGAGACCCCATTCAGAAATAGAACCATTTCACAGGTCAAGGTGTAGTGGAAACACTTTGGCCCAGATGAGGCTACATGGGAAATTAAGAATTCCATGAAACATGCATATCCATTATTTTTTTACTTCTGTACATACCTAGCACGTCGATAGATAGACCATCGAGGAAGATGTTCCTTTAAGTGGAAGGGGATTGTAATATCACTGTTTACCCTAGTTTGTAAATATAACTATAATTGGCCAAGAGAATATGACATAATATATATGTGTGAATGTTTGATTTGATGAACCTTTGTATAAAAGGTCAATGTATGTATTTTTATGTTATTAATAGAAAATGGATAAGTGTTGATTAACAACTGAAAAGGGATTTTCCCAAGATAGACCATTGATGTGATGAGAGATATGGTGAGGGAAACCAAGAATGGTTGAGATAAACCTCACCAAACCAGTACCTTACTGGATGTAATTGCTCAATGGTCCTCTGACCCATTAATGAATTACCAGTCAGGATGATGGTTGGAAGGCTCTACTCAAGAGTTAATGAGGATATGGGGCAGGGTACCCATCTGTAAGGCTTCCACACCTAACCATGAGTTGAGGATTCAGACCCACGTAACCTTGTTGAGGAAGGAAAGAAAGGGATTAATTCAGGGGGGAAAAGGCAGATCTGCAAGAGAGAAGAATCCAGAAAATGAACTCTAGAAGGGAAGAGAGAATTTTTTAACTCTAGAATTGAGAGGAAAAATGAGAAGCAAAGCTCGTTCTATATGTAAGAAGCCATGGTTAGGGTTTTCACTTCAAGCTGATAAATGAGGCTGACAAGTGACTGTGAAAGTACCCATGCAAACCTCCTTGCTTGGTATAGAGAGAAAATCGATTGCCAAGATCCCATGGGAGGAGGAGAGTAACGTTTGTCCTTGACTATCATTGAGAAAGGAGAAAGCGTCTCTCTGAGAGTGTCATGGTCTAGGTCAAGGGTGGCTAGTGGTAAATCTGTCAGGAGTGGTTGTGCTTATGGTTGGGTGGAAACATGCACCCATTTTAACAACCACTTCACATTTTCGAGTTCTGATAAGTATATTCATACTCTTTGTAATACAATGGATGTGATGATTGAATGTATGTGTTTATGGTTAAGTTTTACAGTGTTTGAACAATTATTAGAAATTCTCTTTTGCTTTTGTGAACTACTATATTTACATGGCATTATATTTACCTCGGTCTAGTCACTAGAGAGTTATGGAATGTGATTCTGTAGGAGAGTCGGGGTAGTATTAATTGAAATGTTTAAGTCCTACCAACCTCTTTAGTCTACCTTAGTGGGAATAACAAGTTCACACTCTGTGGAAGAAGTGTGCTTCCTTCAGACCATTCACCTATGTGACTAAGGGCTCATTCATGCAACCTTAACAAATTCATGACCAAGAATTAAGCATGTAGCCCCTTGAGAATTTTGGAAGACCCATGTGACCAAGGTGTGGGAACCTTGTACTAGGACCACAAGAAGATAAGTCTTCCTGGCATCGAAACTACATGAGCCTGGATATTCGGGGTGTTATGACTTTACAAATTGTAAGCTAGCTGACGACAACTTGGTTGACTCGGTTAACCATGAGGCTGATCGATGTCTAGTGGTTACGCTAATCATAGTAGATATACCTACCCCACCGTCAAATCTTGACCCCCTTACTAGTCACGAAGTAACGCAAGCCATAGACTTGAGGGAATTCAGGAGCCTCCCTGACCATTGGATCTATGCGGTGATCAACCTGACATTGACCATTTTAGGAGAACAAAGGTTTTCGACCTCCAAAACCCCTGAATGTCGAACTTACAAATTAATATGAGCCATGGATCTGGGGAGTCTGTTGAGAAGCCCTCTTAACTGTCCATCATCCACAAAACGTGTTCACGGATCCGTGTATCTAGGAGATAAACCATTAGAGATATCCAGGTTGTTAAAGTGTGAAGTTTCCTGAAGTCATGAACAATGAAGTAAATCTTGATCGTTGATAGATAGGGTATGCGTGTCAATATATCCGATAATCTAGAGACTTAGTACTCTGGGAGGAGGTTGGAAACTACACGCAAAAAATTATGAAGTTTGGTGTCATGAATCAACGAGAGCCTTTGATCTGGAGGAGCTTTGGGATCCCTCTTGACCATTCGATTTGGTTGGCGGTCATTCCAACGTTGACCAATTCTAGGAGGCACGAGGAGTTTTCACCACGAAACTCTCGAACACCGAAATCATGAAGTATAGAGAGCTGTGGATCTGTGGATCCATGTCGCCAGAACCTAACCAATAGATCTATGCTATGGTTAGTCCGAAGTTGACCAAGTCTGGGAGTCAAGAGGATTTTTTATTGCAAAACTCTTGAAGGCCAAAATCCCAAAGTAGCAGGAGTCATAGATCTATGGATCTACATGGTTGGATCTCAATCGTGAGATCTGAAGAACGTGGGAAAGTTGTTTGTCTAGGGTTGATATCGTTCACTGACGTCATCCAAGGTGATGTGGACCCACAAACAAGGTTCCACATGTCATTGAGATATGGACATTTTTCAAACCCCTTATACCTATCAGAGCATGACACATGTCACCCCCTAATGAAGGCATGTGTCACCCCTGGCCTCTGGTACATGCCCGCCTGGCCAAGGTGATTGGAGATGTAATTGGGAGTCTGGGAGTTTGGGACTCTGAAGGATTCAGGGTGCAGTATCGTGGAGAGTGTTAGCACAAGATTGGTTTATGCCTTAGCATTGCATAAGTGGTGCTACCTAATATTTCATAGAGAACAAAATATGCATTTCATTATTCATTTTGGCAAATAAATACAATTGTTATGGGATTTTTATTTGTTTTGGGGAAAATTGAAATTATATTGAGATATTCCCAATATCCAAGTTCAAGAATCAAAGAACCCACAGATTTATGATACCGAATTGCATCCAGAAACACAGTCGGGCACTACCTACAAGCGCTGCATAATATTCTGGCAGAGGCTAAATTGTGCAGAGTTATTCTTCCAGTTTTGAGTCACTAATTTAAAACTTGGGTTATGAGCAGTTGAGGATGTATTTTTGAAAATTGGAGGAGGTTTGTGTTCATAACATTCCAAGTGACAAAAATCTCTCTTAGTTTTGCAAAATGTGTTTTGGTTTGAGAGATATTGGATATAGAAGTAGGTGTTTCATACTCTGCACAGTGGCGCTGCGTACTAATTTCTTGTAGCGGTCATGGTTTTGATATTCGCCTTGTTGGGAGGCTGCCACATGTCAAGGAGATTTCGAATGGATTGTAAAGGATCAATTAGATATCAAGGGACACCTACACCTAAGATTTATCTCCATCAAAGGCCTCATGCATGAGGTGGAAACAATTTATTAATGATTTCCATCAAATTCCTAAAAATTAACAGTTTGTTGGATTTTTGTTTGTTTGACTGTTTCCACCTATCTCTAAGGCTTAGAATCCAATGGAGGAGATGGGATTCGAGCTCCTTAGATTATTTGGATTCTATTTTCTATTTAAAGAGGGAGATATCTCTTGGAGAAGAGGATTAATGAGCCAAGAGAGGCTAGAGAGAGTAGGAATAGGCAGTTTCTTGTGTGTGTTCATTTGTGAGCCTGTGGGCATTTTATGATTGTAAATATTAATGTTATTGGATATTCATGAGTGCTATGATTTCATATTGTAAACCTTTATCTATATTTCTTCTTATTTGAATATATTGCAGATTTGAGGATCAAAGGTTGTCAATGATTTATGGATCCCTAAGCAGCAGAGGATTTGTTGTATTTTGCCCGTCAATCATTATTTATATTCAAATATTTGTCGATTCATTAAATTAAGAGGATCTCTATTTACTGAACATTCTATCTTACTCTTTCCTTCTTCATTTCTTCCACCTATCAACATATAATATTGTTTTCTGTTAAGCATCTTTTGTGCCTTAGATGAGTGGGATGTTTGTGACTCCATTGCCCATTGGTGTAGCCTACTGATCTTTAGTTTGTTGCCCTCTTTCTTTCTTTATCCATCGTGTTGATCCACCTATTCAAAACCAAAGTTATCTTTTACATTATGATGGGTGCTGAGCTTACACTTTAGCAATCAAAGTGTGACTTTCAGTGCTAACATTTTTGGCACCGTTGTTGGGGACAGATTTGAGTATATTGAAAAGCTCCCTGGGAACAACGACACTGCAGAGCTCTAGATTTAGATGGTGAATGAAGTTGGAAACCTTCAAGATTGCACATTCACCATGGTGACTCCATTATTCAGAATCTATTGGTGACTCCACTGGGGATGAGGCAAATCAAATGGCTATGAAGGCTATCCTGGCCAGGAGCTTTGCCCCACTCAATTTATCAGCCATAGATGGTTATCCACATCCTGTGCCTCAAATTGATGAATGAAAAGATCTATTGCCCAGATTTTATGAAGGTGAGAATGACAACCCTGTTGAGCATGTTCATGAATTTCATGTTTTGATGCAACAACTTGACATTCATCATGAAGATATATTGATGAAAATGTTCATGTATTCATTGGAAGGCGATGCGAGGTAATGGTATAGAACACTCCCTGCTTCTAGTATTTCCTCTTTGAAGGACTTTCATGATGTTTTTTATTCTCATTGCAAGAAAATTTATCCAACTGAAAGACTTTTTGAGAATTGTTGTGAGGGGTATGCATCATATATTCAAGATTCAACAAGTGATTCTTCTAGCACTCATGATGAAGGGGATGATTGTAGAGAGAAAGACTTAGATGATGAGTTTCATAATTATTTTCCTAAATTTGAAGAAAAAATGCATCATTCATGTCAAAATCTAGGTCCCCAAGAGAAAGATCAATATGGACAATCCATCATTTCCTTATCTCCTCCTTTTCTCGATTATTTAAGTCAAGAGGTCATCTTAGATTTAGATTTATTTCATCACGAGAATAGTATTGCAGATTGTCATGTGTTAAGCCCTAATATTGGCTCATTACCCATTAATTGGGGCATATTATATTAGTAATGTTATTTTATTTATGTCAGCTTTAGGCCATTAGTTGTAATTATACCTCCTAGTCCCCTATATATACCAAGGAGACATTTTCATTTTGAATCATATTGTACTTGAACATTTAAGTGGGGTAAAAGGAGGTTGCCCCCTTGAAGAGGCTTATTATCTGAAATTATCTCTTTTTCAAGGCGTTGAGTACTTTTTCTGAGGTTTTTCTATGCTATATTGGTATTTGGTTCTTAACATATGGTATCAGTGCTCAAGGTCTTGGGGTTTCGCTGCTACATCTGAGACACCTTGGAATTTTCACTATAAATTGTTTTCTACAATGTTTTAAAGGAAACATCTTGGAGGATATTTAGTAGATGGATCAAGGTACATTGGGTTCAAAATTCAGCTCCTGTTGCCTTATACTTTCATAGATAGAGCCTGTACAAGATAAGGTTTTGTAATCATCCTGAAATGAGTCATTGCGGAAATTTCGATATAAAAATGTTTTCATAACATTTCAGACCCTAAAATTTGGAAGCTATTTACATAAATTAGCAAGGTATCTATGGTAAAAATTTTAGCTTCTCGGTCATATTAAATTTGTAGATACACCCTGTGTAAGATAGGGTATCTAACTAGTCCTATTGACTAGTCTCAAGAAGGTGTTTCAGGTAAAACAATCATAACTTCTTCCTAGATTATCCAAATTCAGTGGGACTGGTTTCATTGGATCTTGGATAGTCTGTAGTATTTATGGTGTGTGTTTTAGAATTTTATATCAATTATTTTGTGTGGGGCACACTATACAAGTGAGATCTCCTACAAAGGACAAAAATCGGCAAGTTGTCGGGAAGTTACTATAATCCACTTGGCACATCCAATTTTGATCAGACCTGTGGAAAGGGTTGAAACTTGGGAGATACAACAGAAGAAATATTGTCTAGCAGAAGCAACTCAAAATCAAGGTTCAAAAGTGATACTTGGCCAACATGCCACCAAAAAGGGGAACTTCTACACCAACTAAGCCTGCAGAAAATCCTAGTTGGACTCTTGATGAAGGTGAAGAAATGTGTAGGGACATAAATGAACTACAAAATAAGATGGATTCAATGGAAGCTAAGTTGGATACTAAGATGGATGGTTT
>JASDQU010710957.1:23822-40156 GCA_032191745.1 Picea mariana
TTTACGTGAGAAATCATCAATAAATGAAACATAATATACATACCCCATAAGAAAAGTGTACGTCATTGGTCCACACACATCTGAGTGCACGATGTCCAAAAATACTTTGTATTTTTTGTCACTGCTTGGAAATAGACTCTTCATGTTATTTCCTTGTGCACATCTCTTGCATATACCATCATGATTCACCCGAATCTCTGGAAAACTTGTCACCATATTTCTCACGATTGGTAATTCTTTGTAATGTATGTGAGAACGTCTTATATGGCATAACTCACTTGGATTTACTATACTATGAACTAATGTTGAATCTAAGTGTCCCTTTAATTTGTATAGACCTCCTTCTTGAACACCAATCACAATAAAATCATCAATATAATTCCCTCTTGGACACATAAGAACTTCACCATCAATGAAGGAAAATTTGAATCCTTCCTCTTCCAATGCTGAGATAGAAAGGGGATTCTTCTTCAAACCAGGTACATACAAAGAATCTTTCAACTTCATAGGCTTTCCAAAATCCAACATGTAGGCTTTCCAGAATCCAACATGTAGGAGGCTTATCCTACCCATTTAATGGGATATTGATAGTCATCACCAAGCTTCACCTTATGAGGTGAATCCTTTTGAACCAATTTTGAAAGAGAGCCATGTAACCACTCATGTTCTTAGAAGCACGACTATCAATAATCCATGTGTCACTTCCATGAGTGACTATCTCTGTAAGAGCAGATATCAATACATATTCCTCACTTGAATCATCTTCTTTTGCTTTCTTATGAACAGGTTCATCGTCTTTTGTGTCATGTGCATGATGTGTTTTATACTTTCCTTGTCTGATATGATCTTTTGTGTGAGGACAATTTCTAACAATGTGTCCCATCTTCTGTAAAATGTAGCATTTGTAACTTGAATAATCCTTTTAAGTCTTTTGAGTCTTTTGAAAATTCCTATGAGGATTATCCTCTTTTTTGATATTTCCTTTTATTGTATGTGCTTCTAGTGCTTGATTTTCATCATTACCCAAATTTTCTTCTCTTGCTTCCAATCTGGATTCTTCTTGAGTGCCATCTTCCCATAATCTGTTGAACTTTTTTATATTTATTCTTGAACAGATTCCCTGGATAAATGATTCCCAAGACTTTGGGAGACCATTCAATGTAGTAATTACTAGCTCAAATTCTTCAACTATGTCTCAAATGGATTCAATATGTTCTTTGATTTGAGATACCCTTGTGAAGTAGGATTGAATTATTTCTGAAGTTTTTATCTTCACATTCTTTAGTTGTGTTGTCAATGTCATATTCTAGTTGATATTCTTTCCTTCCTATAAGTATGATAAGGCATCATTCATTTTATTTGTATTATTAAATGATGAGACATGATGGATTAAGTGATCCTTGATAGAATCTACAACGATCCTCTTTGCCTTAACCTGAATCTTATTGTACTTTGACTTAGCCTCATCTCCCTTCGACTCTTGAAATTCTTCTTCAATGGACCCTTCTAGGTCATTCTCTTCTAGAATAAGCATCACTCTATATTTCCATGCTCGAAACTTATTAGCACCCTCAAGCTTCTCATCAAGCTTAGTGTTGGAAGTCATTCTACCCTGGGATCTAGAAACATGACAAAAAATGAATCTTTATAGAAATGAGTTTTGGACTTATCAGATAGTGTGCTATTTCAAGGAGAGATACTTTCTTCAAGAATCTTCTTCAAATCAATATTTATATTCCACACACCTTGACCTAGGGTTTTATGAGGAATCAGAATTTTGGAGATTTGATCTGGGGAAAAAATGTACCTTCCTTAGGAAACCTTCTTGGTGGATTTGTGAGTGTTCATTGCAATGGTTATATTGTTCTAAAGGAAACTAGCTCTGATACCATGTTAATTTTTTTTATGCTTGTTTAACCATAGAAAATGTTACACCATCGTCACCCAACCATAGGCACTTACACGTTTCATCCCCTAGTACAATAACCTTTTCTTGTATAGACTCTGACAATTCCACTATAGAACCAAGAGATAAAACCTAGCATGACATCTAGCTTAACCAAAAATATCAACACAGTTGTGGAAACAAATTAGCACCAAGAGAGTTTACCTTTACCAAGATAAACACACAAGAGAGAGATACCAGAAAGATTAAGCAAGGAAATACTTCACCACTTCAGCTACCATATCATATTCCTCAGACTTGTGCCTCCTTTTGCATAACCATTGTAGTTGTTGCAACTAATACTCCTTAGACTTGCGCCCTAGCTGAGAGAGTGAGAGAGTGTGTCAAATGAGCTAGTGCCTGGGTATATTTATACTATCCTATCCAAGTGACTTTTCATGTGGGATCGACTTATATTTATGGATCCTTCTAATTCTTTATTATTATTCTCCTTGGTCGAACTTCTCTTCTAAGGTATTTCCACACATGTTTAATGGTTTTCTTACTTCCAGAATCTTCTTCTCTAAGAACAAAGGTTGTCTTGGAGGCTAATACCTCCCGCAACTACCAAAACATCAACAGATCCATGCATCAATTATTTTTTTGTATTGGGTTTGACACTATCACAATCTCCTTGGATGACTTGGTATAATTTCCTGGCCTCCTTCACTTATTCCCATGGTTCTACCATGACTTTGTCTCCCTGGTTTTCAAGGGTATGGTAATTTTCTTTCCATTTCCTTTTAGTTTGATCCAATATCTTTCAAGGGAAATTATTTCTTTCATATTTATTCCCCATGGTCATCAGACCAATGCTGAGTAGGTGGGGATACCTTCAACCAGATTTATTACTTTGAAGTTGACTAGTGTCATAATCCCCATAATAACAATATCCTCATTCTTTAATATGCCAATAGGTTTGAAAAGTCATTGGTTTGTGAGTTTAATGAATTTTTTGGATCTTATTTGTTAAGACCTACCCATTTTGATCGAAGTTTTTTTAGGGAGAATATTCAATTATGATCCAAACTCAACCACTACTTGGGGGATCATGAATTTGTCAACATCAACATCATCTTGTGGGTTATATTCCTATTGGATATTTTCTTGAGTGAGATGTCTAATATTTTTGCTTGCATTTTACTCTTATTCACATTATGTTAATATGTTCAGGAGTAACAATACTTGACCAACTGATTTCTCCTCTTTTAATAGATCAAGCAATCAATTAAAAATGACATCATTGTTTTCTTCCTTATATTGTGTTTTTTAACATTCTCTTTGCTTCCCCTCCTCATTTTCTTTGTCAAAAAATCCAAGTACTTATTTTATGACCTATAGCTATTTTTTTGGATTAGGGTACCATAGATATTTCTTGACAAGTTGAATTTGTGTTGCTCTAGGCACATTGTCTCCTCGACCCATGAAAGATATTCTAATAACATTTAGATTTTTGTTCTTAAGTACTTAATGATTGGGACCATTTTCACAAGATTGGTCATTCACATTTTTTTCACTTTCTCCAACATGATATAATATTCCTCTATGAAGTGATCACTAACTCCACATATATTATACAACTTCAAGTTAGTTCTATATTTCACTAGGAAGTCAGTGATTAAATAATAATCCTTCAAGTATATAAATCAGTAGGTTCTATCAAATCTTCCTCGATCATATCAACCGTATTATCCACCTCTGAATTATCCTCTTCCTTGATATACACCTCATTTTCTTTGGTATCTGCCTCCTCTGTAACCTTGATGTTGGTTCTACTCTGACATTTGTGCATGATAGACATTAAGATAATTTGACTTGTTTCACCCATTGAGTTGTCATGCTTGAGTACTATGAGTGGCTTCCTTACAGATGGCACACTATTTTGGTTTTGTATTTTTTAGATTATTTGAGTAGTCCTTTATGGTGTGGTTTGTGATCACTTGACATATTTCACAATAATACTTAGTCAAGACCCTTCAAGCATCAAATTCTCTTCCATTTGGTTCATATTATTTACATTGTTCTTTGGTGTGTCCTTCATTCATATATATTGTACACCAAAGATCACTTCATCAAACAACAAGGTCTTAAAGTGACTTCCGCAATATTTCAAATTTTTCTTCAACTGTTTTTTTTTCATAGTTGATATGGTATAGTCTTCATCTGATTCTATCTGTTGAGATTTTTTTCAAGGCATCCTCACAAATTTGTATTTCATTCATTCGTAAAGGTTCTTAGTTTTTTGAAGGAGTCCTTCAAGAAACAATTATAGTAGAAAATCCTTGTTGATCGTGTGAGGGATTTGGCTGAGTATATATTTGAATCTCTTGCCATATTCGCTAATAGAATCACTTATCATTTGTTTAATTTCTTTCAGTTTTTTGGCAGCTAAGTGTTTGACATCTTGCATTTTGAAAACAAACAAGAAGCTTCCCTAAATTTTAGCTCTCATTCTTTTTCTATTTCTGTAAAATTCATGAACCATGTTAGGGATATTTTTCTGAGAGCTCCTGCAAATTGTTCCATCTGCTTTGTTTCATCTGAAATGTCCATGTCATCCTAGTACTTTTCATATATAAACCAGTGGCACTTAGGATCTTCATCTCCCTTGTAAAAAGGAAAGTGATGATGAATAATTGTAATTGAAGAGGGTTTTAGGTTATGTTGGTGTTGAATTGGTGAGATCAACTGTGTGACTGATATGACTGGAGTCATTGAATCATTTATTTGTTCAATAGGTTTTATTGGAAGCTTGTTTCTAGGTTTTTCAATTTTGTTGTTTTGACTGGTGGGAATATTTCATTGGTTTGACACCCTTGGTCTTTATAATAACTAAATGTTATCACTTGAAATCATGTATTTTCATGATGAAAATTGGTCATATCAATTTGTTCTTCTTCATATTTTAAATTCGGTAGAGACGGGCACAATCGTGAGATTCTTAACATGGAGGAGTATATTATCATCATCTTCGACACATGTACTTGATTTGCTTCAGCCAATGGTAGTTGAATACAAAGTATTTCAATGACTTATACTTGGTCATATAGTTGATACGACACCAAAGAAAGGCTAGGATATACTTGGAAATGTTTTGAGAGGAATTCTCTAACTTTGGGACTTGTTGACTTCCATTAATTCCACATTGTTTCCTAGTTGAATGGCGCCAAATCCAACATCTATCAATTGTACTTCTTATTCCAACTCAAGAACTGTTGGGGATTCTTCTCTTTCCACATACGGTTGGTTTTTTCCACACTAAGATTGGTCTAGTGATCCAATGACTTGTTTCTCATAAGGACTCTTTCTGTAAGATCAATGAGGGTCTACAACATCATGTATCTTTGATTTTTTTTTTTCTTTTATCCCTTTCAATCATTTTCAAGTCAACCATTAGTTTGTGGAATTTCATTCTTTGTGTGGTTCTTTTATTCATTACTTCACCCGATGTGTATTCTCTTTGTATCGTGGTTGATATAGTCCCTTTTCTTGGCATGTTTTTAGTTCTTCTTCGATGCAAGTCGACTAGGATTTATTCACTCCTCTTCAAGAATCTCACGAATAGTTAACCCCTATTATTGACTTGGTTCTTTGTCGTGGTCGGAAATGATAGCACAATCAGTCATATGAATTTTTGTAGAAAATAACCCCAATATTCTTGATTATTATTATAGATGAATTTCAATAATTTCTCCCAATATTCTTGTTTTCTTTTCTAGTTGGTGTTGATTGACTTTCTTAGAGGGGGTATGTACTCAACAATGTGTCCAAATCCTTTTTCAATTAATTTTTTTTTCAAAAAAACTGGTACTATATAGAGAAAGATGTTGATCAAGTTGTTTCAAACCTTATTTTGATGTCATCGACATACGTGTGTTCTTTGATTTCTTTCTCCTCATAGAATTCATCTATGATCTTCTATATCCACTTGTATATTTTTTTCATCCATCGTTGATCAATTTGGACATCAACCACTCGTCCTTTGTGAGTTTATTCATGTGGTTCTCTCAACATACTTCGTTATCTCTTCAGTTATTGCTTCTATAACTTTTTTGTCACTCTTTGTGAGAAACTAATTCCTTTGTTTTCTGAGAGTAAAATGGTTTCTTCTGGCACAGTTTTCCAAGTATTTTTCTAGTTTCCTTTGCCACCAATTACAATTCTTCCTTAAACTCAACTTCTATGTATGCATGTGACTATCGTACAAAATCCCCAGTTCATGTGCTACACACAACGAAAACAATGTCATAATATAAGGTATTACATAAGGTAATTTACCAATAAGCGCATACACATAATGTATACAAGAACAATACAATAATATACAATAATTCATTCATAGAAAGACAAATAGGAGAAGAATAGTATTAGAGCCAATAATATGTGGTGTTTTATTATATAGATCAAACACCATTATTCTCTCCTAATACATCCATGATCACGTCTATTTATACAATTTTTTAGTTGGAACGTAGTTATAATTGATCCTAACTGCATTGGCTAGTTGACAGACTAAACTTTCCTAGTCGATTTCCTTTCATAGTCTATTGACAATTTACCTTAGTTGACTATTCCACCTAGTCAACTTGGTCAACTAGGCCCTACAAAACCTCCCATGCCCCATGTTTTCCTTGCTTAGTCACCTCCTTTCATCACTTTGGAAGTGACTTGGTCCTAACTTTATTCTTATATTAGGCATTCCCTTATTCTATATGACTTCCCCCTAGATAAGGATAAACACCACTCCCTTGGTCTCTCTCCTAAAATGTCACCCTTATTTGGTTACATTACATAGACCTCAACTACAAAATTCATTCCAAAAAGTGGACACTTTCGTCCTCTCATATTTCACCTCTTTCCCCCACTCATGCTACAAAAAGATCATTTCTATCTTTTCCATTATTAGCTCATTGTTGACATATAACACCTTTCATTCCTTCATTGATATTCATTTAGTTCCACTATCCCTTGCACTTACATTATTCCCTTATTGACATATGTTTCATGTTTTCTTAATTTCACCTCAACAACATTATTGCCTACATTCTCTCTTCAACTCCTTGCCAACATGATTGCCTCATTCCTTCACTCATGTTGCACCAACTATACTACCTCTTGCTTCTTTTTCCTTCATTGGTTCTTTTTTATCACCTCTTCTTCCTACTCATCTACTTAATATCCTTCCCTAGAGTTTTTGTTGTTGTTGTTATCCCTTTCCCTACTTGGGGCAAGCCACTACATTTTGTGATGCAGGGACCTAGCTTATTTTAGCATGCCCCAACACTATCTGATCCCACCCATAAGTAGGTGAAAGTACCACCGTCTTATTGTTTCTCTTCTATTTCCTTTATGATGTCTTGTTAATCATCTAATTATCACATTCCTTCCATGATAGTTATATTTGATGAACTTACTTTTATAGTCTAGGTGTTATTTTTATTGTAATAGTTATACTTACTCACACTTCATTTGTGTTCTCTTTCCATTTTTCCACCAACATGATTGTTATAGTTTGTTATCTCTAATATTAAATTTTATCTATTACATAAGTAGTATTTAAGCATGCTTGAACCCCGATCCAAACATTATTGTTTATCATACATCTCATGTTTCTCAATCTTTCTTTCTTCTTTGTCTTAAATGTGCTTGATATCATATATCTTGTGTTTATGTGGTGTGTAGCTTCACTCTTTGGACTAATTATCAAGAAATGGGGTGTCCATCCAAAATTCAAGAACATAAGTGAACTGAAACATTTGAGACTACAACCTTGATGTATATGGGTATTAGCTCAATATACAGACACTAGCAGGAAAAAACCATATTCATAACTGATTTTCTATTGTTGCTACTCTTATTTTCAATTTTTGGGGTTTTGTCCTTCTTTGCAACTCACTACTATTCCCATCTCATGGATAACATTTCCTACAAAGTAAGGATGTGTATCTTGTGAAATTCTTCTTTGAGTACTCATGTATTCCTACTCACCTCTAGGTATGATGTATTGTTTTCTCCCATGTCAATTTCACGCGTGACCTTCTTGATGCATGCGACCTTCTTGATGATGAAATGATACATCTCTAAATGTTCTTCTATGCTAGACCAACTTCGTTGACATCCCCTTAATGTAGCCTAGATGTATGGTCTCTTAGGGATTTTTAATTTTTTACAGAGGCCCCTTGTCACCTTATGTTTCATGGTCTTTAGCCCTGATAATTGATCTGGTTCGTGTTGATGTTCAAGGAATTCATTTGGGGATAGTTCATAACTCTTTAGGTTCTATTTAAGGTGAAAACCCTTGATTGGTTCTATGATACTTAGGTTGATTCATTACAAATCCACAATGGTAAAAAACTATTTAGTCTTACATCTATTTATCGGGTCAAATGGGTCAAACATCCTTAACCATTTATAATTTCTTTGCAAAGAGTGTACCATGGGTTATTAAATAGGGTACTTCACCCATGTTCTATATAACACATAATCATAAGGGTGTTTTGGACCTAAAAACCCATTACAATGTTATAAAACCCATGGTACTGAATAAGGCTATGCAATATGACTTTTATATATGACTTAGACAGTCCAAGACTAACTTAACATACACCTACACCTTGAGGTCAATCCCTTATTTATTTATACTATTCAATTTCTCTTTTTAAAGGTTCTTTGAATCTCTCCTTGTTTTTGTTATTATAATTTAGTAACTCTTGATGATTTGTGACACATTTTGATTTAGCTCTCTTCCACCTCTCTCATGATCTCAAGATGTTTTCACTTGTCATATCAAATACCTCTATAACGACCTCTCAAGATTAATTTGTCTCCAACCTTATACTTATTGATTCATCCTAGGGAATCCACATTGGCATAGTTCCACTAATACCTTAAATTATTCAATCTAGCAACCTCGAATGATGTTCTATCATATCTAGGTAAAGGGAGTTAACATACCCGCATAGGTTTGTTGGGTCTCTCTACTCAACAATTTCATCGATATATATATATATATATGGTAGTATATCTAGTGTTATGTGTACATATATCTATTTATATTAGAGATCATATGCAAGTCTTGTTTTGCAGGTAAGTTTAGACATGTGTGTAGCATTGTTTGGGACATGGATTAATCTTGAAGGCATGTCACGACACTCCTTTTCAACCCAAGTATCTCTAGCACCTACAATGGTGAATTATTGGTAACTTCCTTCCATACTTGTCTTTTTATTTTGATCATTAGAGTTTCTAGCTAAATGAAGGGATCTCCTAAAATTAACCCTATATTGTAAGTTTACTTTAATTTGATAATTTGATGGTAAGCCCCAATATAAAATCTACATGAAGTACCTTAATAACCTTTTCTTCTCCATGAGATACATATCTGAGAGAAACCCACCTATATCTTTTCCTGATTCCAAGGCTGGTACCCAGGATAAACCAGATTCTTAAGGGCTCAAGGCTTATACAACAATATGCTCATTAAGAGATCAACAAGTCACTTGTTGGAATTGATTATGAGGCGGATGATAACAATCCTTGTTCTTAGTTTCATGGTTAGACCCAATTGACAAGTTCCTTAATTACCTACACCCATATATTATCATAATCAATATCTAAAACCCTACTTAACATACTACCCCTCCCCTTCTTTTTTATCTTCTCTTTCCTTACTTTAGGGTTTCTTAATTTTCCCATATAACTAAGGTGTGACTCCACTACCTCCTTTCTCCCATTGTTAGTAGTGGTTGTAACATGGTCTCCCCCCACCCTCATGATGAATGTGATAGATTGAATTAATTATCTCAATATATATATTTTTTGAGATATATATCACATTTGGTGTCGTTTTTCTATATTTACCTTTACATACTATATAGATAGAAAAAATTTACGTATTAGATGTTTTAGAATTACTTCTAAGTAACATTGAAGTAATGATGTTATTTTAAATAAATATTAAAATGGTTTTTGTACTTTCTGTACTACAAGTTAATTTTTCATATTTTAACACACCCTCATGATGAATGTGATAGAGTGAATTAATTATCTGAATATATATTTTTTGAGATATATATCACATTTGGTGTCGTTTTTCTATATTTACCTTTACATACTATATAGATAGAAAAACTTTACATAATAGATGTTTTAGAATTACTTCTAAGTTACATTGAAACAATGATGTTATTTTAAATAAATATTAAAATGGTTTTTGTACTTTCTGTACCATTTTTTAACATAATTCCAAACTATTTAACACTCTCATGCAAAATTTTGGCTTCTCACATTCTAATTTTTTAAACATTGCATCCAAAACCATGCCAAGAACATGTCTCTAGAAACACCGCACCCAACACCATGCCAAGCACATGTGTCCAAAGTCCACCTTCCTTCCTATTGTTTTAAAAATTGGTTGAATCCTAATCGGAATCGGCTAGACCTCCGAAGGCACCAAGCCGGGATTAAACTCGTTTGAAGGAACTAGTGCAAACTTGTGGGTTCATCTAATTCCATACAAAACTTGTGTAGGATAGGTTGTATGTGGCGCTGCTAATAAAAAACGAATTTTTAAAATTTTCTCTACTCATTTTATTAGTAAATACAGGAGATTGAGAACAAATGACAAAGTCAACTTATTCTATTAAGATGAGGGGATAAATGCAGTGTTTCTATTTCGATTGTGGAGTGGGAATTAATTATTGTTGTGGAGTGGGAATTAATTAAGTGAAAGAAGATAAGGAAAAAATATTACTTACTAATATAAAATTCTTATACATGAATTAATATAAAATCTTTTAATATAAAATGGTGTTTTTCAAACATTTGATTTTTTGAATTTTTTTATTGGAATGGGATGAAATAGATCTTGGTGAAAATTTCATTTTTTGTTGTTTAGATTGTATTTTTGAATGCATAAATAGATTAAGCACTCTCAAAAGTCCTCAAAGCATTCGAATTGTATAAGGCAAATCACTCAAATCTGGAGTTGCAACAACTTATAGCCAGATTGAAAATTCATTGAAAATTATACCCATAAAAACTCCAAAAAATCGAACATTTAAACTACCCAACATAAAATTCTTGCACATAAATTAACATAAAATTCTTACACATGAATTATGTATTCTAGCTTGAGAGATACATTCACTTAAGCTTTAACTAGTTCCAAGTCAATTCCAACTTTTAAAACATTTGTACAAAAAAATAATGTTTTGTTGACACAAGTTGCTCTTTAACGAGTGAAATAAATTTTTGACATTGTTATGGAACATCTAACTCACCTTATTAAGGTGGCTATACTCTTCGCAATATTTTTTTCCCATAGTTGAAGTTAGGGTGAATTTTTCTTTATTTAATGTGGCTTTATTTTTAACTGAAATCTTTGTATTCTTATTCGTCCAATTTTGTTGACGTTGCCTATTTTACAAGTGGATGGAAGTTCCTCATCCACAACTACTTTCTCTGTTCCACATTCCTACTTGGAATCCACTGAGAATTTCTTTTGATAGTTGATGAAGGGAGAAGAAGAATTCATTCCACCGACCCCATCTGAATCCATTCCACTGTCCCACCTATGAAATCCCCCCTGAAACCCCCCAACGTGGAGGGGTGTACAATATTCCAGGGTGTACAATCTTCATGGGTCATAAACTTGGCTAAAAACAAAGACCTATGAAACAAGAAGATAATCAGGCTCTACAACCAACAATCTCCCACTTGGATACTGATCACAACAACTCCACTGTTGTTGTACCTGCTGGACTATGATCCACATTGGAACTGAAAAATTTCTCATCTTCACATTCATGCTTGAAGACCAACTAAAACTTAGAAGGAACTTAGTTTCACCCTGGTTACTCCCTTTGTTAACATGTTTGTAGGATTTTGGCTAGTATGTATCTTTTCCAACTTCAAATGTCTATCTTCCAAGACAGATCATATGCAATGATACCTGAGATGTATATTCTTAGTATTATAATGGAAGGATGATTTCTTTGCAAGATGAATGACACTCTCACTGCCACAATACAACCTGCTATTCTCCTACTTCTTTCCAAATTCCTCCATAAACCAATGTAACTAAATCATTTCTTTACTAGCCTCTGTAACAACAACATACTCTGCTTATGTTGTTGAAAGTGCAACAACCTTTTTTAGTTTCAATATCCAACTTACTGTTGTTCCACTTACAGTAAAAACATACCCTGTGGTGCTCCTCCTTCTATATTTATCACCTACCATAGTTGAATCAATACATCCCTGTAGAACAGTGTCTGAAACTTCAAAACATAATGCATGAGTAGCAGTACCTCTCAAATACTTGATAATCCACTTTACTTCATCCCCATGTTTTTTACCTGGATTATTCATATACCTTCTCACAACTTCCATTGCATGTGCAATATTTGGTCTTGTGCAAACCATCGCATACATCAAGCTATCAATTGTTGATGAATAAGGGNAGGGACCCTAGGCATGTATTCTATCTCCTCCTGTGTCTTGGGACACATTTCCTTAGTTAATTTTAAATAGCTGGACAAAGGTCTATTAACTGTTTTTTCATTCTGCATCCTAAACCTATCCAACACCTTCTCTATGTACTCACCCTAAGACAATGTCAATTTGTGATTTTTTCTATCTCTTGTTATTCTCACACCAAGGATTTTCTTTACAACACCCAAATCTTTCACTGTAAATGAATTAGATAATTTCTTCTTGAGCACATTTATATATTGCATATTAGACCTTGCAACAAGCATGTCATCCACATACAATAGCAAGATAATATAGCTTCCATTTTCTAGTTTTTTAAAATAAACACAGTGATCAAAATGACATATACTATAACCTTGTTCTGTCATAAACCTGTCAAAATTTAAATACCACTGCGTTGGATCTTTCTTTAGGACATACAAGCTCTTATTCAACCTGCATACCGAATTATCCTTCCCTTTGACCTCATACCCCTTTGGCTGCTGCATATAAATATTTTTCTCCAAACCCCCATGGAGAAAAGTTATTTTTGCATATAACTATTTAAGATGTAAATATTCTTCTTCCACAAGACTAAAAACAATCGTAATTCAATTCATCTTAACAAAAAGAGAAAATATTTCATCAAAATCTATACCTTTCTTTTGTGAAAATCCCTTTACAACAAGTCTATCCTTGTACCACTTTTTTCCTCCATCTTCTTCCTTCAACTTGTAAATCAATTTATTTTGGAATGCTCTTTTTCCTGCAGGAAACTGAACCAAGAACCAAGTCTGTTTATTTACCAATGAATCCATTTCCTCTTTCATTCATTTCTCCCACTTCTTTTTAGTTTCTACCTGCATTGTCTCTTCATAACATTATGGATCACTATAATTAATCAACAATAAATAATACAATGAAGAAGAGTATCATTCAATGGGTCTACTTAACATGGTATATATTCTAACAACACTTGCAGGATTTTGAGGTACCTATTGCTCCTGTTGTTGTAATTTTTTATTTTCCGGTACCTTTGGAATTTGTTTTTAGTGATCTCATCAATCATTGTGTATTCTAGTTTTTCTTTTTCATGTTTCTTTACCTGCAATTGATCTTTGTACATGACCTTCTCATTGAATATGACATCTCTACTCCTAATGATTTTTTGATTTTCATAATCCTATAAGCGATAACCAAAATCATTAACACCGTATCCAATAAAGGTACACTTCTTAGATTTTGCCTCAAGATTTGTTCTATTTTCTTTATCAATATGGACAAATGCTTCACAACTGAAAGTCTTCAAAAAAGAATAGTTCTCCTTTTTACTTGTCCATGCCTCCTTTGGAATTCCATCATACAAAGATCTTGAAGGTTCTCTATTTATTAATTAAACAACAATCTCTACAAAAAAATTCCAGAACTGTAAGGGAAAACCAACATGAAATCTCATGCTCCTTGCATTCCCCATGATTGTCCTATTCATCCTCTCTGACACACCATTTTCTTGTGGTGTTCCTGGAACTGTCTTCTCTCTACAGATCCCATGGTATAAAAAATATTCATCAATCTCGCTGCAATATTCACCTCTATTACCTAATTTGAGACACTTAAACTTTTTTCCTATCTCATTCTCAACCAAATCTTTCCATTTCTTAAAAGTATCAAAAACATCAATTTTTTGTCGAATGCAATAATCCCAATTTTTTCTAGTTGCATCATCAATAAAAGTAACATAATAACGAGATCCACCAAGAGATGATAGTTGGGTTGGTCCCCATAAATCTATATCCATAAGCTCTAACCTTTCACTCTTTTTTTCTTTTATGACTCTGAGAAATCTGACTCTCTTCTATTTTCCATAAACATAATGCTCACAAAAATCCAAATAAATTTGTTTAAGATATGGAAACAAATTTCTTTTGTGAAATATTTGCATCCCCTTCTCACTTGTGTGTCCAAACCTATGATGCCACAGTGTTGTATCCACTCCTGTAGAATCTAAAGAGATAGAAGAGTCAGTATTATCAGTATATAAATACAATGTACCTACCTTCTCGCCTTTTTCTATCACTAGTGATACTTTGGTGACTTTCCACACCTTATATGTAAATATGGATATACAACCTTCACTCGGCAACTGCTTTGTTGAAATTAATTTTTCCTTAGATTTGGAACATGTATTATGTCTTTCAACAACCATTGGTTTCCATTCCTTTGCTTCATTTTTACCTTTCCCATTCCAACAATTTTGCATGATGCATCATCACCCAAATGAACCTATCCAAAAGCACCTTGAACATAATGTAGAAAATGTTTCCTATGGGGTGTGGCATGAAATGAAGCCCCTAAATCTACTACCCAAGACTCAGAAATATTATCGACAGAAAGAATCAAAGCATATTGTAACACATCACCTGTTACATTTGCTTCCTAATTTTTCTCCTGTCGTCCATCTCTTTATTTCTTTGGATCTCTGCAGTCTTTCTTCAGATGTCCTTTCTTCCCACAATTCCAACACTCTATCTTTCTCAGTCTGGATTTGCATATTCCCTTCTTAGAATTCATGCGGTTCCCTAAGCCTTTTCCTTTATCCTTTTATTTTCCCATGTTCTCCATGTTTAACACATTAGCTGATGTATCACTTGTGATTTTTTGTCACATTTACTCGCTAAGGATAACACCAACAACATCATGAAATTTCAAAGTGTTTGAACCAGAGATAGAGTTACTTACATCCATGACCAAGCCGTTCCATCTTTCTGGCAATGAGCACAAGATTAGAAGAGGACTGACCTCATCATCAAAGTCCAATTTTACGGAACTTAGCTGATTAGTAACCATATTAAATTCATTTAAATGATCTACAACAGACCCACCTTCTAACATCTTCATATTAAATAATCTCTTCATTAGAAAAACCTTATTGGATGTTGATGGTTTTTCATACAGTTTAGCCAATGTGTTCATCAGCTTCGTTGTTGTCTTTTCTTTCGAAATATTGAAAGCCACTGACACTACCAGCCTTAGTCGTATCGTTCCTAGTGCCTTTTTGTCAAGAACCTCACATTTTTCATCCTTCATAGTCCTTAGCTTTTTTGCCATTCCACCCAATGGTAGGAATAGATCCTTCTGATATAAATAATATTTTATCTGCATCTTCCATAACTGGTAGTTTGGGCCATTAAATTTCTAGACCCTAATATTTAAATCTTCCGCCATTGCTGCCACTCGAACTGGGAACTCTCTTTTATTGCGAGTTACCTTTCGCTCTGATACAAGCTGTTAGAAAAACCAAGATCGCAGAACAATAAAATAAAACAAATGTAGAAATAAAACACAGAAGATATGCAATACAATAGAGACACAAATACACGTGGTTCACCCAATGTGGGATACATCCACCAGAGAAATTGTCAGGTCCTTCATTTTTATTATCCAACAAATGAAGAGATACAACCTACAACACACCCGATGTAACTTCCTCTTCTTTCTCTCACAGTCTCATCTCTCATAATACAATATTCACAATAATACACAACGACAATACAATTCTCTCATAAAAGAGGGTTGTCTTCCAGGGAAAAAAATCCTAACATAACTTCTACCGTCAGATCTATGACCTTATAATGGATGGTCCAGATTTACTATGAAATTACAATATACATTTAGAAGTGAATTTACAATATACATTTTCAAGAAGACAATCATGCTCCACAACCAACATAAGGCTTATACAACAATATGCTCATTAAGAGATCAACATATCACTTGTTGGAATTGATTATGGGGTGGAGGATAACAATCCTCATTCTTGATTGCATAGTTAGAGCCAATTGACAAGTTCCTTAAATACCTACACCCATATATTATCATAATCAAGATCTAAAATCGTACTTAACCTACTAGCCCT
>JASDQU010710957.1:40256-51076 GCA_032191745.1 Picea mariana
TATAGTGCTACCATCACCTAAGAACATTCTAGAGGAGGAATCTTCTAGAAGTAGAACCTTCTAAGAAGTCCTCTTACATTTATTATATCTAACTACCATAGTGGGCCTTATTTAATAATATAGTGGACCTAGTCCACCTTACATTGAATGACCTCAACTATTATCACTATGGGCCTTTTGGGCCCCTCCACTACCTCTCTAGATACCTTACAGAATCATGGCCAAGTTTATAGAATTCCATGTGAACATACAATAGCTACGAGACCACGCAGAATCTCAGGCCACCATGAAACAATAGAAGGCAGTACCAAGGCCACCTACGCATAAGTAGGATGAGGACACAATGCAATTTGTCACCCAAAGCAGTGACACATTTACCATCATGCGTGAGATGAGAAGTCTTGATCAAAGAGATGGACCTAATACTAGTGTAGATACCCACGAAGGCTATCTACGCTCTATAATTGAGTGTCACACAAGAAGTGTAGTCGAGGGCCCGCACAGATGCCACCAACCTAGAAGCGAGAAGACGAGTCTTGGAAATGTTGCAAATTACATGAGACCAAACAACTATGGAGAAATAAGAACAAAAAGATCATGTGGACATGCTCGAGCAGGGAGTGACTGCAACCTATGAGAGAATCCCAAATTGTGCGCAAATAAAAGAGCCCACCACAATGCAAAATATTGATCACGTTGTGCAAACAATTGAACAATACCGACAAGATATTGAAAACCTCAAGGAAAAAATCATTCCTACGACTCCTTCAGATGTAAAAGAACAAAGGAGGAAATAAGCTACAGGAAAAATGGACGAAATGGAAATACAAGTGAGCACAGTTTTGGACCTATTTGATAGGAAAGCGTATCTATGGACAAAACTAGAGGAATATGAAAAGGTCTAGCACTGGGGCTAGGAAGAAGGAAAGATAAGCACAACCATCCAGGACCTCAATAAGAGGAAGAAAACAATGAATATCACTAAGCGTCTCAAGGGAGTACAAGACATGAAGAAGCTACAACCATAGCTAATAGCTACACAGGAAAAAAAGAAGGATCGACAAGCCCAAATGGAACCTCTCGAAGAGCTAGCCATGAAGATTATTTCATAGTCAGAGGAGGAAAAGAAGAACATGGCACAAACACATGCAAAGTGTGCATAAATGATCTGGGAGGAGATCACAACGCAAGTATTAGAAGTGCTCACAGAAAAAGGCCGTGCGGGCCCAAACACAAGGAGGGGAACTTGCAGACAAGGTCCACACTCTAGCAGGGGTTGTTGAGGGAGCGCGCAAAGATTAGGTAGCCCGGGACAAGCCAAATTTTAGTGTTGGTGGCATGTTGGGTGAAGGCCAATTTTGGGGAAAAGGCTATTTTGGGAGAGAAAATAACAAAGTGGGAGAAAGACATCTGGAAGGAAACGAAGCACATGCAAGGAAAGCATGCAAGGCACACATGGAAGGAAACCTAACTACATTAGGGTTAGGTTTTTTGTAAGATATTTTAATGGTCGATAAACCAAGAATATGTATAATAAGTACATAGGAGGGCTAGGGAGGGATGGATAAGGTTAGAGTGATTTGGTTAAGAGTTTAGCATGAAAAGGAGGACTACTTTGGGTAGCTAAACTAGGATTGTAAGAATTGTAACCTTTTGTAAGTTGTGGAGCTAGAGGAGAGTCGAGAAAACTCAGTCCTGAGGGTTATATCACAAGCTGAGGATCATAGAGTACAAACACAAATCCCCACTCACTCCTAGGATGTAAGAACCTGAGCGTTGCAGCCACCCATATAACTATATTAGGTGAGACTACGCAGTGCACCCTGTGTACTGTGTTTCCTTCTAGTTTACCAGGGGGGAAGATAGTTTTAGAGGGCTTTGTTGGAAGCTTGTTCAAATTTGAACCTGGGTCAACTTATGACATTAAATTAAGATCGGAGTAGATAAAGTAGATAACCAATAGTTGGTAGCATATGTTTGAAGAGAGAGATATGTTTTCTATTATCATTCTCACCAACATATTACAAGAGGACAAAAGAAAAGGAAATCTAACATAAAATCATATGTAAATTGTTGTGGATATTCCATTAGAATAGTTCATCACAATAGATTTGATAAATGAAACTGAAATCTACACCATGAAGGTTAAATTACTTTAGATTCCAAAATATTTAGTTATTGATTTTTTGCTTATGCATGAAATAGATAAAATGCAAAAAATAGAGAACAGTAAAATACAATCACACAACATCCACAAAATAACACAAATTGTTTCTTGTGGAAATCGTTACGGGACAAAACCTAGCTAGAAGGCGAGGTTTCTTTGCTCTTTATTCGTTGTTATGGAAATAATGTAAGTACAAAGGATAAGGAAATCTCTATGGAGTTACTTAAGACCTGTGCCCTATTAGGCTACTATAGAACACTAAACCCATATGTTATTCTATTTAATTTCCCACTCTCATTTGTTATTCTCTCCTATGGAATAAAATATTATAACATAGAATGGAACTCCTTCTCCTCCTAGAGGAACGATATTTAACATAGTTTGATAACTATTTAGAGGTAGGTTTTTTACTTCCTTAACCCTCAACAATGATAATATGTTGGACCTTCTATATTGTTATTATAAAATCCACTATGTGGCTAGCCCCACATGTCTAAGTAATGGAGGCTTATGTGGCATTGAATAACACCATGGTGATCAATATGGTAGGCCAAATTGGGAGAGGCATAAATTTTGCATACAAACTTTCATTAAGGTGATTCTTGATTCGTTGGAAAGGTATTAGTGTGTAGTGTTAGTAACATTTCTTGTCCGGGGCGCAAGGGGCCTTCCTGGTCAGTGAGTCACATGAGAAGCACCCGAGCACAATGCAGAAAGCCTCATTTCATCCCCCCACCCCCAAGCAAGAGAGAGGTCAAAGTTTTGTCTTCAGTGGCCGAAACCCATATACAAAGCTAATCGATAACCATCGAGATTTCGGGGCTGCCAAGTCGCCTGGGATTTAGTGCAAGATCTAGCTGCATCAGCTTTTGATAATCACAAGTTCAAATGGTAAAGATTTCATGTCACTTTGTATCGTGAAACCTCAAACCCCGAAGTGTCGAAAGCACCCAGGAGCTGGGACCGTCTGTTTTCAAGGACGTGTGGCACAAAGATCTGGCCACGTCAGTATTTCGGCATTCGGGAGTTCATGGGGTGAGAGCTTCATGTTGTTCAACATCGCGAAACCCCGAACCCCGACAGTGCCGAAAGCGTTGAAGCTGGGGCCCACGACATCACGAAGCATTTTCAACTGTCCATCTAAAGGGAGCATCTGGCAGTAGATTAAGCCATTTCGGCATATCGCTCATTGCGATTTTGATCAGCAAGGATAAGCCCCTTCATATTCATGAACACCGCAGGCGCCTTGGTAATAGGCACGTGGTCATAGTCCATGGTCACTTGGAGGAAGAAAGGAGCTATGTAAAGAAGGCCAAGGCACCAAGTTCAGTTACAGAGGGAATCATCACGATCTCTAGGCGCCATCGGACCTGATCTCAATACTGTTTCTAGCAGTGGAGTAAATGAAGGCAAGAGTGGGTGGCTGAAACCTCCTTTCATTCATTAAGTGAGGGGAATGGAGGGTCTAGCAAGCCACCTGCTCACAGTGGATCGGTGTATTGATTTTCTCAAAGAAGTCATGCCGAAGCCCTCAGCTCGACAGAGAAGTCTGCGCACGCTAGCCGAGCACTTAATGGCTCAACTACACTCCTTACAGGAGCCATTCATATTTAAGGTGGCATTTAAAGAAAGATATCGGTATGAGTTTGATTGAAGGGACACCGAGCCTTGGGTGACTCGGCATGCCTCTAAGAGGTGAATTTTCCTGAGTATATAGACTCAGTCTTTGTATTTTGTAAGCATTGATGGTTGAGAAAGACTCCCATTTGTAAAAACTTTAATGAAGAATTGTTTTCTGGTTGTTTCTAGACTCTTGAGACTTCTTGCCTGATGAATGTCAGTGTCTTTCATGTCTTTGTATATACTATATTAGAGAATCTCGGAATTGGAGGATCTAGTCGAGTTGTGACTGTTATAGGATGATGTATGTTGGATCACTGTAACATTTGTGTTGTTCTAAACAGTCCATGTGAACTTCTCAGCACTGAATGACTTGGAATTGAAGGATCCAGTCAAGTCTTCCCTTCAGTTTCTTGAAGCCCTGAACCAAGTGGATCTTGTATTCAGAGTTTTTCCTCTACGAGCTACCGAAAGGCCTGTTGCCTGAGATAGTTTGTTCATTCTTCTCCCAAGTCTTCCGCCTGGCCATCTTTAAATCAACTCACTGACTGAATTTGGGTCCAGACCTCCTTTGTTCCTTGTTATCATATATAGTTTGTATTTTGAAGCGATACATATTTGAGTCTCTACGCATTTGATCACCCATATATCAAACCGTGACATAAAAACTGATGGGCGTTGGGCTCTACTTCTGCAAGTAATCCAGGAGCGACTTCCAGTGCTAACATTTCTGGCGCCATTGCCAGGGACGAAGTTGAAAATTTTCCCTAGGATTGAACAACATTGAGCCTTTGATTCTAAAGGTGCATCAGACATCAGAGCCCTTCAAGATTGCTAATATGCACCTGGCGAATCCATTGTGACGACTCCACTGTGGCGGACCTGCCTTGTTAATTGTGACTTTCAGAGGTAGGCATACACAGTCTCATCCATAGCTGCCTCTAGCTATGCTTGAAACAGATCCATAGGCGGTGCTCAGAAAGGGAAAGGCCTCTGAAGAAGAAGTGTCCATCATCGAACCAGATAATCCACCATATCCTTCTGTGGGAGTTCCTTTTTCTCCTCATCAGTTTCCCAACATGCCTGTTTCTGTAGTTTCCCGTTTCCTAAATTTTGGGAGTGTTCCTGTCGAGCTTTCCTCTTCTGGTCTGGGACTGTAGGGAAAAGACTTTGTCACTCCCCTCTCCCCTGAAGTTGTACCCTGGCGTAGACCCAAGATCATAGAATATTTCCCTACGCCTAGTTTAACCACTCCTGTGCAAAGAGGAGCACCCACTGAATTGAGCTCGTTAGCCTTCTCCTTAAATCTCTTCTTGTTTCCCACTCCACTTCGAGACTCATTCTCAGTAACCCCTTTACGAACTCCTTCTCCTGCAAATTCTCCTCCACCTAATATTCCTATGGCTGGTGCTAATCCCCCTCTAAATAGAATGGATGCCATAGTTGCTACTAGGTATGCTCCCTTGATCTTACCTCATCCCATGAATCCTTTCCCTACTGGAGATTACTTGAAATATATGCCCAAGTTCATCGGGGAAGGGGACATAACTACAAAAGAACACCTGGTTGCTTTCTACAGCTATGCAGACAACCTAAACATTGGAGATGAAGATGTTTGGATGAGGGTTTTTGTTTAGATCCTGGATAGTGAGGTAAAGAAATGGTTTAGAGAATTAGCCCCCGGATCTATTGCTGGAATTGAAGCCCTGAATAATGCTTTCCTGAGGCAGTGGGGAGATAAGAAGGATTTCATGTATTATATGAATGAGTTCGAGTATTTGAAGAATATGGAAGGAGAGTCTCTCTTTGACTTCGAGTCTCTCTCTGACTTCTTCAAAAGATTCAATAAGATGTACAATAAGATTCCTGATGAAATAAAGCCATCAGAAGCCTCGACCAAGATGTCATATGCTAGTGCGTTTGGACCCGATTTTTGTCTTCTATTGAGAGAAAGAAGAGCCTCCTCCTTATCTCAAATGAAAGATGCATCCATAGAATTGGAACCCAATGTATTAGCAACCGAGAGATTGAGGAACGAGGCTGACGCGGGCAGGAAAAAGGGAAAATCCGAAGCCTCAACTTCTGGCCCATCGGTGCCCCAACTTCAAGTAGATGAACTGAACAAGATGGTGAATTCTCTATCTACAGAGATGGAAAGGATTAAGGTAGAAAGGAGGCAAGCATACAAGGGCCCTCAGAGCGCCTAAAACAAAGGAGGTTTTTGGAGGCCAAACAATATTGCTCCCCCGATGATGCAAAGAGATAGAGATGACCAGAAAATTCAGGCCCCTTTTCAAAACAATTTTGTGGCTGAGGAAGAAGAAGGGGAAATAGATGAGTTGGATCCTAAAATCCATTGCTTCGGAGACACTCCTCCTTTTCTTCATCTCACCCAAACAGCATATGAGGAGTCCCTCATGGACAGTTAGCTAAATGAACTGAGCAAAGGTGACAAGGCTAGTGGCAACCAAGGCAGATATGATCTGAGGTCTAAGAAGAGGACAGTAGCACCTGATATTCCTGAGTGGGGAACAGAGAAGCCTGCTAATGAAATGACGGATAGTCATAGAGGTAAGAAACACCAACCCCTCTCTCCCATAGTCCACAGTCATGCTCCCGAAATAAGAGAAATTTCGAAGCTTGCATTCCCCTTTAATTCCGAGCATGAGATTCAAAAGATTAGGATCCCAGTGCCTCTAACTGAATTAATTAAACATGAAGGGTTCAAGAAATGCTTCTCTGAACTGCTGCAGTCCAAGACCCTATGCATTCCCACAGATTCCATCAATTTACAAGATGAAAAGCCCGCAGTTATCCTAGGTCCTATGGTAGAAGATAGGAATGACTCATCCCCTCCCTTCTACACTTCCTTGAACATACATGATAAGGTACTGCACAGTTGCTTGATGGATTTGGGGGCTTCTCACAACCTCATGCCCAAAACTGTTATGGAGGAATTAGGGTTGGAAGTCACCTGAGCCTACTATCACCTCTATTCCTTTGACTCCAGAAAAGTTTAGTGTCTAGGATTTATCAAAGACCTAGTCGTGACCTTGTTTCAGTTGCCCATGAAAAGTGTGGTCATGGATATTGTAGTGGTCGATGTCCCCCCCAATTTCAGTATGTTTTTATCAAGATCTTGGATAAAAAGACTGGGGGGAACCTTGCAGATGGACCTCACATATGCTATTATCCCAGTGTTTGGAGGAGAGCATAGAAGACTATACAGGGAAGCCCAACTGGCCTATATAATCAGCGATGAGGCCAACCCTACCAACCATCCCATTTTTGCCTTAAACACTGATTTAGGATCCAGTGTGCTACAACTCACCAATGCTCTCGAACCTCCTCTTAAACTCAGAAAGAAACCCACCATTTCCCCTGAATTTCCTCCCCCTATCACCCCCATCTGGAAAATGTTCTTTGATGGAGCCTCTTCCAAGGAAGGCGCTGGAGCTGCGGTGGTTTTTGCGTCACCTGCTCAAGAAACCATATCTCTATCATACAAATTAGAATTTGAAGCTATCAACAATGTGGTAGAGTATGAAGCTCTCGTCCTGGGATTGAGAGTCGCAAAGGAAATGGGAATTCAGGAAGTAGCTGTTTTTGGAGATGCAGAGTTGGTGGTTTAGCAGATCAGGAATGCTTATCAGGCTAAGAATCCTCGACTCAAGAGTTACAAGAATGAGGTTTGGGACCTTATTCACATTTGCTTCTCAGCATTTAATATTTCTTTCATCCCAAGAGAGGAGAACACCTTGGTAGATTCTTTAGCTACACCAGCTAGCAATTTCAGAGTGCCCTTGCTGCCCAAATTCAGATATGATGTAGAGGTAAAATACAGGCCCTCCATACCTAACAACGTCAAACATTGGAAGGTATTCGAGGATGATCTCGAGGTCAAGAGGTTCTTGGAGACTGTCAAGGAATTTTCAGAAATTCACATCAACCAAGACGCCGTCTCAGAGGAAGAGCTCGATGGGGGTAATTTTTTGAATAAGATTGCAGAGCGTGACATTGTACAGCTGCCCAACAACCATATTCCCAGAGGACTGGTTCCTTTGGAAAGGATTTTTGATAGAAATGATGTGTCGTTAAAAAGAGAAATCTAGGAGGAGGACGCTGGTACTATTCAGTGCAACATTGGGACCAAAAGTGAGCCCAAGTATGTCAAATTGTCAAGAAGTCTGACAAAGGAGCAGAGGTCTGAATACATTGGACTTTTGAGGGAATTTGCGGATTTTTTCACCTATACATACGAAGACCTCAAAACATATGACATTTCTGTCATCGAGCATAAAATCCCATTAAAAGAAGATGCAAATCCGTTTAGGCAGAAGCTGAGAAAGATCAATCCTATGCTGCTGCCTATCATGGAGAGGTAAGTGAAGAAGCTTCTTCAAGCTCAGATCATTATACCGCTAAGATATTCAGAGTGGGTGGCCAACTTGGTGCCAATAAGGAAAAAGAGTGGAGAGATCCGACTCTATGTAGACTTCAAAAACCTGAACAGGAGATCTTGAAAAGATAACTACCCCTTACCAAAGATGGAACATATACTATAGAGGGTAACAGGAGCTTCCAGAATGTCCATGATTGATGGTTTCTCTGGCTATAATCAAGTCTCTATTGTGCTTGAGGACAGAGAAAAGACGACATTCACCACTCCATGGGGCACATTCATGTACACCAAGATGCCGTTTGGATTAATGAATGTAGGAGCAATGTTTTAGCGTGCCATGGACATAGCTTTTATTAGGGAAAAGGATAAATTTGTGGTCATCTACCTAGATGACATCATAGTGTTTTCAAAATCTGATAAAGAACACCATTGTCATCTCAGGAAGGTTTTTCTGAAATGCAGGAGTTTCGGCATTTCATTAAATCCTAAGAATTCTTCATTTTCCATGCATGAGAGAAAGTTACTAGGCCACATAGTATCGGCGGAAGGAGTCAGGATTGACCCTAGTAGAGTTGAGGCAATACAAGCACTATCAATCCCAAGGTCCAAGAAGGAGGTCCAATCTTTCCTTGGTAAGATTAATTTTCTGAGGCGGTTTGTGCCTAACTTTGCTAAGGGAGTAAAGCTTATAACATCCATGTTGAGGAAAGGAAATGAAGTAAAGTGGGCTTCTCAATCGTGACATTCCTTTGAGAAAATAAAGAAAGCACTGACTGAAGCTCCTGTGCTTATCAGTCCCGACTACTCAAAGGATTTCCTTATTTTTTCCTTTGCCTCACCTGACACGATGGATGCTATTTTATTACAGAAAAGAGAGGATGGGCTAGAGCAGCCTATTGCCTATTTCAACCGAGCATTGAGGGATGCCGAAGTCAGATATGACAATATGGAGAAGCAGGCCTACGCATTGGTAAAGGCCCTCAAGGCATTTAGAATTTATGTCCTGCAATAAAAAATCATAGCTTATGTCCCCTCAACTGTGGTTAAAGATATTCTCATTCAGCCTGACATAGACGGGAGGAGGAGCAAATGGATAGCTAAGATTTTGGAATTCGACCTGGAAATAAGGCCCACCAAATTGATAAAAGGTCAAAGATTAGCCAAGTTGTTGGCTGAGGCAAGATGCCGAGCTCTGGGGGTAAGTTTCATAAATGAATGTTCAAGAATACAGAAGGGTCGGTCGTCTGAAAGAGACCCTCAAAGGGATCCCCTATTGGCTCGATGTCCTTGGTATAGGGATGTCGTATATTTTCTGCAAGAATTGCGACCTCCAGACGACCTGCAAAGAAACAAAGCAAGAGCTCTGAAGCTCAAGGAAGTCAGATACTACTTGATTGATCAAGTGTTATACTGGAAAGACCCCCTGGGGGTGCTTTTAAAATGCATGAATTCACAAGAGGCCGAAATGATCATGGCTGAATTTCACAGTGGCTTGTGTGGAGGGCACCATTCCAGGAAGGCCACAGCCCACAAAATTCTCAGAGCCGGGTACTATTGGCCTACCTTGTTCTCTGATATCCATAGAGGAGTTAGAGCTTGTATCCAATGTCAAAAATTTGCAGGAAAGCAACAACTCAGGTCCTTGCTGCTAAATCCTGTGGTCGTTTCAGGACCTTTCCAGCAGTGGGGCCTAGATTTCATCGGAGAAATTCACCCCACTTCCAGTGAGAAGCACAGATGGATCTTGACTGCTATCGATTTCTTTACCAAGTGGATTGAATCTATCCCTACCAGGAGTGCTTCCCACATAGTAATCATTGGGTTCCTCGAAGACCTCATCACAAGGTTTGGCTGCCCAAGTAAAATTGTCACTGATAACGCAACTGCTTTTGGGTCTGAACCATTAGCCAAGTTCTGTGAGCAATTCAAAATCAAACTGGTTCACTCCACTCCATATTATCCATAGGGAAATGGTTTAGCAGAATCCTCCAACAAGAGTCTGATAAGAATCATCAAAAGATTGTTGGAAGACAACAAGAAGGCCTGGCGTTCAAAACTAAATTTTTCTCTTTGGGCCGATCGAGTAGCCACGAAGAGGTCTATCGACGTCTCTCCTTTCCAATTAGTCTATGGAGCGGAGGCTGTTTTCCCCTCTCATTTCGCCATTCCTATAGAAAAGTTCCTCCAGGACCATCAGGAGGAGTCTAATGACATGATCAGAAGGATTCATCAGCTAGTGGAAGTCCAGCAGGTTAGGGAGCAGGCAATGGATAGAATTTAGGACCATCAGCAAAGAATTAAACAGGCTTTCGATAGGAAGGTCAAAAAGGAAGGATTTTGGACAGGAGACCTGGTGATGAAATGGGATGCTCCTAAGCAAGACAAGGGAAAACACGACAAATTTTAAGCCCTGTGGATTGGGCCATTCAAAATCTCTGAGGTTTTTTCAAATAACACATATCGGCTGCAGGATTTGGAGGGTGAAGGAATTTTCAGTGGCCCAGTGAATGGGCATTTTCTTAAAAAATATTTTGTCTGAGCCATCCATGGCTCCTATGTTTTGTAAATATTGTCCTTTCTGTTCTTGGTTTTACTTTTATTGTTTCAGCTTAGTAAATAACTCCATAGCCC
>JASDQU010710958.1:866-17499 GCA_032191745.1 Picea mariana
AGTGGTAGCTACGAACTGTACATTACCATGTGAACAGAGTGAGGTGGTAGGGATACATTGGGCACGGTGGTTGATCGATATCTCAGGGAGGTACATTTACAGAAAACCATAAATGTCTTAAGCCGGGTTTTATTTAAGTTTCGACTATCATACCTTATGTAGACCTCTTATCAATTTATGGTGGGTGTGATACCAGTCAGTTAGGGTTATAGCTATAGTCATTTCCTTCTCATTTGGTTAAATTTTTTTTCTTATGGTTCAGATTCATTAACACTTGTGCCAATGACTATTATCATGGGAAACATCTAAAGAAAGGAAACGAAACTGATTTTACCAACCATGTAGTAGAAACAATTCTGAGTATTAACACATGTATGTACTGGTGTTATGTTAGCATTAACTATGTAATAATGGAGATAGTCCACATGCAACCTATATATTGAATGATACACTTATCCTAGGGATCATTATATATATATGTAATACCTATAGTATGTATTATGGTATACTAGCACGAGTATGATGGAGTTACTAAGGTGGGTATACTAGTTTAGGTACTACACTATTTCCTACCTTATTTTTTGAGAATATAAATCTTTTCAACTTTGAGAAATTCATAAGATAATTTCTAATGAATAAGTGCACTTATAAAATAGTGGATGAACAATAAGGTAGGTTCATGGATAGGCTATAGGATAGCCATTTTTTCTTGTAATGGGTACAAAACATGATTGTGGTATCATTCGTTGTAACTTTGAAGTTCATCTTTAGTCTACATAATGTTGCACTTGTGACAAGAAATGATAAGTGTGAGTTTCAGAAGATAAAATAAATAATATAACTAATCTGGATTTATAATTAAGGAATGTTTTGAAACAAGTATTGAAGGCAGAAGAAAATTTAATGACCCTAATATATTTTTTTTATTTTGGTAAATTTGGGGTACATTAAATATGGTATCAAAGAAAAGGTTACAACACATGGATGTCAAAGCATGGCCAAAATTTTTGTTTAGTACATGCTATTTCCGTTTAATGAAAAACTAACAAAAATGCTTACTGTTACAAACAAAACAATTGGGTGTTGTTGTGATAATGGCAACACATAATGAAGAGGAGATCAGAATTGAGGAGAATCCCAACCAACGACATCCTGGAGAACCTAAGAAAAACAGTGAAGGAATTTCAGCTACCCAGGTTTTGGAAACCATGAGGAACCTTATCATGGAATTGCAAGCTTTCAAGGAAGACAATGAGAAACCGAAAAAAGAACACGAAGACCAACAGGAAATAAATTAAGTGTTGTTGTGTATCATAGTAACAAAGAAGAGCCCAAAAGACAATGACAAGGAAGAAGAGGTCAATGGAACATCCCCAAAAATAAATTATTATTGAAGTCTAAAAAATACTTAGGAATTTATTTTTGTTTTTGGTGAATTCGAAATAAGAAAATTATTGCCATTTATGGAAATTCCGAATTTCGAATTTAGTTAATTGTAATTTATTTTTTGTGACTATTGGGCAAAGATTTGATTTTCCCAACCAGCTCTTTGACTATGACAATTGTAAGAGACAAATAATTTTTATAATTATTCCTGAGAGACAAATGGAACAACCAGGTTGAAATCAACTCACCATGACTCCATGAGTGGGGAACATGTTGGAACTACCTCAAGGATGAATGTTACAAGTGGAAAATCAGGAATTTGGCCATTGGCAGCTCCTGAAAATCAGGGATTTTAAAGTTGCCAAACTTCCCAAGGGGAAAATACCTAGCCACAAATTCTTTTGGCATATATAACATATGGGAGGAGGAAGAACGCTACCTAGTATGCTAAGGAGAGGAATATCACTTATTGTTATGAGCACTGGTTTCTGAGTGTGAGGCAAGGAATTTTTTTTTTCTGATTCTAGAAGAGGAAAATAGCTAAGGAGGAGTTTAGAGTTCGTCATCATGGATTCATGGTCATGCTATGGGGTGATCGGAGAAAGTAGATTGTTTGTTCCATTCTATGTTTGGGAGGAACTTGGTTGTTCCTTTTGTTGTCCCATATTTTTGTTCAGATAAGTACTCCTATATATTGTTTGCTTAATTATTTTACAAGATGATGGTTAAGTGAAATAAAAAAATTTGTAGGATGAACCTTGGAAGTGATTTTTTTAATGAATAAAGTAATAAAGATACTGTGTGTTATTTGTTTAGGTACAATTTGATGTTGTTAAATAAGTACTGAAGCTGCTATCTGTTAGCTATTGTAAATACAATCTGAATTAGTTAATGAATACAATGATGAAATCCATGGTGTGTCAGTTATGGTAGGTACCTAGGATATACCTATAAGTTAAATAATTGAGAACCTTTTCAGGGTTATTTTAACCTCTACCAGACATGTATATACATACATGTTGGCACAGGGGAAGACCCAGGGTTCAACGCTCAAGAGCGCACCAACAAATTCCTAACTACCGACCCTTTCGGCAACACCTGTGAAGCAGATGAAGTCTCACCCGAGGTAGAGGTAGGGGTGGTTGCAGGAATCAGGTGTCTACAACCTTAGCTGGGACACAGATCTGGATTATCTTTCTTACAACGCACTTCGCAGCAGTTATTCCATAGCATACATTCATTAATATACTTCACACAAGGCACATAGAATCACAATGAATAATTATACTAAGAATGATTACGTGCTTATCCATAGAAATATAGGTTAGATTCAACAGATCAGTTACTAGGAATCTCATATATCAGATCCAATGTTCATTCATTCATCAACAACATAGAGCATAACTAGATCTAGTTAATCATATCAAGCACTTAGCCAAGAAAGAGATAAATAGATAAGAGTGAAGCACAAAGAACTATACACACAGTTACCGTGGTTCAACCCCACCTTGGGGGTACATCCACAAAATCTTCATTATATTATCATGGTCAAGCAGTTACAACACAGAGCTCTAATGAACCTTACTTCATGTATGACATAAGATTTGCATATCTCGCTAGATCCTTCTTCCTTGCTCTTCAAACTATAACAACCTGCACTTAGCTCTCTTATCTCATGCACATAGCACTCTAAGATACATCCAATCACACAGATCCAATTACTATCACTAAGCTTTCATTCATACATCACATAGATGTACTAAATTACTATCTCCTCCTATCTTACTATCTACATTGCCTATTTATAGATTACAAAATGGGCCTAAACGTGGGTAAATCCATGGGATGACATCCCTTTCCCATTACATCAACCCAAAACCCTAAAATGGACCCCAAAATAGGTCTTGCTTCCTTATTTTCTGCTTCACGTTGCGCTCCTTCCTTGGCAAGTTGTCGCAGTCCCAAAAGTGGTCAAGTATGACCAAGTACTCATAAACTTGGTCAAGGGCCAACAAGCCCCCAACACTCACATGTGACTCGTCCTGAGTCACTCAGGTCTGACCAATTCTGCTTCGAATGCCTCAAGCTTGGCCTGAGCGGCTTCGACCTGCTGCAGTGTCACAGCCTCTTGTTCAGTAAATTCTTGGATTACTGTGTCATTAAGCGATCCTTCCAGGCACTATTCTGTAGTGATGACACCTTGTTCGAGTTCAGCTCCCTAACATTCAAGTTTTGAGAACAGTTGGCATGCCTTCTCTTGGAGTGGTTGCAGTCATTGAGAGACGTCCATTACTTTACTTTGCAGTGTGTGTACTCATTGTTGGGTTGTGCATTGCTCTGTGAACCTCTTCATTCTTTCGACTAGGGTCATAGACTTCAGCTACGCTTGTAGAACATCTGCATGCTTCTTTGCTTCATGGATTTGTGCCTCCAATGTCTGCAATTATGGATTCTCTACGAGGTTTTCATAGGTCTGGGCGTTTCTGGTGCTTCTAGTTGCCTACATTCCGAAGCCAAAGTTTTTAATCGGTTGACTGCACTTCGAGCAGTGGCCTCTCTTAGATCTCTTATCTCTTGGGCTGTCTCAAGCACGATGGGAGCTCCAGATCCGTGATGCACTATTGAAGTTGCTAGATTATTGCTTCCAATTGGGTCACCTGTTGTGGAGGAAAATATTCCATCTTCACTTCTATGATCTCCAAATAGCACAGTGCCTTGTGAACTCTTTCTTGTGTTTCAAGTTGCTCTGCTAGCAACTGGTCCTTGCTCTGCTGTAACTGGGATTTTTCCTCCTCCCATTTGGCTTGTCAGCCAATATGCTCATGTTCTACCTTTCTCTGTTTCTCTTCATGTGCACTATGTGCTTGCACCAAAGCTTGGGTTTCTTTCGCTATGTCCTCTTGAGCTCGTCGAAGGAAATCTTTGACTTTCTCGACGATCTGGCATAATTTTTTGGGCTCATTGCCTATTCCTGATATTTCCATTGTTAACGACGACATAGAAACTACTTGGCTGGACTGAAGTGCCTGTTGTGCTTCTTTGAATTCGCCTTTTATCTGGCAGAATAGTTCCTCCTACCTTGTTTCTTTATTTTTCGTGAGCTCTAATGAAACATCATTCAACACGAAAATTAAGAAGTCAAAAACATTTGGGGTAAGCATAGTCTTAAGCGTGGTCCGGGTGGCCTTAGTTTTATTTCTGGATGAGGGCCTCAATGGGGTAATCTTCCTTTATTTGGAGGGATATGCATTGTCCCTAGGTGGGGTAACCTCGCCTTTTCTCTGTTCAACTTTTGTGCCCCCTAGTTATTCATCATCACCTCCCTTCGCAGGTGAGAGCGAAGCAATATTCATGGATGTGTTGTGGATATCTTGAAATTCCACCTCCTTCTTAGTCTTGTGCAATCCTAGTGTATCTGGCATAGTTTCAGGGCTATCTATGTCAGACATCTTTGCAGGGTCTGCTGCAACAAGGAAGTCTATCGACCATTCCTTGGTAATCTCCTCCAAGTCATCTTCTGTCATCTTGTAATATGACTGGAGTTGTTGTTTGTGCTCATCTACGCATGCTGTAATGTAGGTGAAGTGACAATATGCACTGAATTTCATCAAAGGTCGAAACCTATGAAGAGTATTGGGTGTAATGCACGGTGTAGACTGAATGGAATTCCTCAACTGAGTGTAGTACACATGGAAGACAACATTGTACTGCCACTGTTTGTTCATGTCACTGGAGTACCATAGCATATAGAATTTCGCGGCTAGGGGTTCAAAGGGTTCGATCTCTGGAGACATGGCTCCCTCGAGTAGTTCCCACGCGATGAAGGTGATGAGTATGAGAAACCAACTAAATTGGAACTCATATCCTTAGTCATGTGATTGTCTACAGTCAAGATCTAGCTGATTTATAAGGTATTTCACCCAGTTCATTTGTAGTCCCTCTATGCACTTCCCCGCGAGGTCAATTACAAATCCAGTCACCTATGTAGGTATGTTTTTTTGGACTAACTTGCCTGTGATCAGCTGGAAACCAAAGCGTACAGTTTCATTCTCAATAGAGGCTACCTTGTAACCTCACGTGCCTTTCTCCAAATCTCCATATGTGTCTTTTATTCATTGAGTGAGAGAACGATCTATGCTCTTTCCAGGGTAAAAGTCTTGTGGGTCAGGACCCTGCATGCTTAGCCCAGTGATCTGATTGATCAAAATCGGGTTCACAGTGATGCACTGGTCCAACCATAGGTATCCTTTGTGGTATCAGGACAACAATAGTCGAACACATGAATTTACTTCCTGATGCCTCCCAAAATGTGGAATCTTCATTACGTTGATGAGGGTTGACTGTGCAAGGTTATGGGTCCATTGCTGCGGTAAAATCTTGGGGTTATTTCCTTTTGTAATAGTCAAATACTTGTGTGGGGATAGAATACTCTATACCTTACGATCTCCAAGGTTGAAATCACTGAATTTTAGTGTGGTGAGCTTCTCCTGGTCAGCATGAACTGCGCGCACCCCTTTCGGGAGGTATGCAGTGACTACAGCATAGTCGAAGTCTCTAGGTACAGAGTATCAATTCACTGGTCCTCTTAGTGGTGGGATATATTTAGGCAATATTCTTGGGATCATCTTTAGAGTGGTGAAGTCATTTCCTAGATTAGATCGTCTTTCCAAAGGTGGTCAGGATGGTCCTGCTCGAGCAGTGGAGGGGGAAGCTGGAAGTATGCCCGAGGATGATGCCTATACACCTGTAGACATTTTTCTTTCCGACATGAATCTCTTATCCATTAAATCAATTAGAACTTCTTCAACAATTTTCTCAGCAACACTGAGCTCGTTCGACATACAAACTTGGGTCAGTTGGCTCGAGTGCAAAAGGAATTCAAGATGACAACGAATAGTAAGGCAATGATCTCAGGGTAAGTAAATCTCTGGGTTCACACTCAGATTCTCAGTTACAAAAAAGTATTCTCGGTGCATGGCATGACAGGTTAAGTAGTCAATCTCAACAACGGTCTACTTGCAATGGACATGGGGCCTTCATTAACTCCGTTCTATCTATTGTGGTGTTATCCAACAGTCTAGTGGTAACCCATATCTACTTTTTGATCCGTTCGGAGCAACGGTCAAATGGGTATATCAGTTCCAATGGCTATATTGCTTCGTCATGGCAAAGCATTCTATGTCGTTGTTATGATATCTCGACGAAGCTCCAATTTTGCAATTCTTCTTGCTGCGAAGTGTCCTATAGAACCTCTTGTAACCTTACAGTATTATCCCTTTTCTTTCTTAACTTCCTAGCCTTCTTCCCAGTGAGTTTCATCTCAGTAATTCTTTTACCATTCTGATGTTTATATTCTATGGTATTAGTTACTTCACACTATGGAAAATATTTTTTAGGGTTCCCTGATAATACTTCTTTTGTATCAAAAATAGGTAACTCAATCTTTTGTGGATCCTCAAGTTTTCTCTTCTCTTCGACATTGGAGGTACTAATATTAAATATCTACGATATTCTCTTCTATTCTTCAATTAAGTGCATGATCCTTCTAGTCATAAGGCCTTTTAACTCTTTCTTCTTATGTTCCAAAAATTTCTCTTCTTCTCTTCGTCTGGCCTGTTCTCTATCAATCCAGGGTTTTCCTATGAGCATGGTAAACAGGGCGTTGTCTTCAACAAATTTAATGATCTCAAATTCTTCCACTGTCTAAGTTCCATTGACAGTCATAGGTATTTGGGTGAGCCTTCCACATAGGTTTACTATCTTTCCTCTGAAGAAACTTATTCCTCCTAGGGAAGGGATCATGGCAGGTTTCCTATAGCTTCCTAGGTTCTTTCTGGCATAATTTTCACTTGTGCTTCTTCCTCAAGAGTACAGTCAATTCCAAAGTCCCCTATTATTGCTTTGATTTGTTCCTTTTCTTTGAAGATCTATGATATCCTAACATGTCGATGGTCATTCAAGATATCTTTCATATGTAGCAATATATTTTCTGATTCTTTTTGGGTTTCTGCGATAATCTTCATCTCTTGATCTCCCTTAGGGTTTGCTTGTTCCATATTCAGCTTCTCAAGCCTAGCAATCATTCTAGGGAAATCCAATACTTCATGATCCATAGCCTTACAACAGAGGCAACTAGGTCTTCTCCCAAGGCATTCTTTAGCAAGATGTCTCGATCGTCTACAACTATAACAGAGGGTTAATCTTATCATCTGTTTAGATGTTTCCCAACTCCTTCTGTACTGTGCACCAAGATCATGGTGGCTAGAATGAAAAAAACTTTTTCTAGGATCCTGCATCCACTTGTTAGTCTAGACATTCTTTCTATGCATATGTATAACATATCTATCACTATATTTATCATATCTATTCATATCAAAATTTCTTTCATCTATTAATGCCCTAGTTTTGAAGCTAGGACAAAATATATCAAACATACCTAGATCCATGCTTTAGAAACAAAAACAATTTCACTTATCTTACTTCTATAGAGCACAAAGCTTCCATATCTAAGAATTTTAACTATTCTTACCTTTATCAAGGCATAGAGCTTACATATATTACATTTTTATTCACATATGTGACTTCTTTTCTTCAGATCTAACCTCTCTTTCTTCAAATCTGACCTCTTTTCTTGGCACAAAGCTTCATAAGTCAAACAAAACACTGTGCACTAGAGCAATAGATCTACGCACAGAGCTTATTTCATGCAAAGATTCTTCTTCTTCAGTTCCCAACAATCACAGTTCCAGGTCTCGGCAATAGAACCATTTGTTGGCACAAGGGAAGACCCAAGGTTCAGCGCTCAAGAGCACACCAACAAAGCCCTAACTACTAGCCCTTTTGACAACACCTACGAAGAAGATGAAGTCTCACCTGAGGTAGAGGCAGGGGTGGTTGCAGGACTTGGGTGTCTGCTACTTTAGTTGGGACACACATCTGTGATTACCTTTCTTACAATGCACTTCGGAGTAATTATTCCTTAGCATACATTCATTAATATACTTCGCAAAAGGCACAAAGAATCGCAGTGAATACTTATACTAATAATGATTCAATACTTATCCACAAAAATATAGGTTAGATTCAACAAATCAAGCACTAAGCATCTCATATATCATATCTAATGTTCATTCATTCATCAACAACATAGAGCATAACTAGATCTACTTAATCACATCAAGAACTTAGCCAAGAAAGAGATAAATACATAAGAGTGAAGCACAAAGCACTATACACATAGTTACCTTGGTTCACCACCACCCTGGGGCTATGTCCACAAAGTATTCTTTATATTATCACGATCAAGCAGTTACAACACAGAGCTCTAATGACCCTTACTTCACACAGGAAAGAAGATCTGTGCAGCTCGCTAGATCCTTCTTCCTTTCTCTTCAAATTATAACAACCTGCACTTAGCTCTCTGATCTCATGCACATAGCACTCTAAGATACATCCGATCACACAGATCCAATTACTAGCACTAAGCTTTCATTCATACATCACATATATATACTACATTACTATCTCCTCCTATCTTACTATCTACATTGCCTATTTATAGATTACAAAATGGGCCTAAACGTGGGTAAACCCATGGGCCAACATCCCTTTCCTGTTACATCAACCCAAAACCCTAAAATGGACCCCAAAATAGGTCTTGCTTTCTTATTTTCTGCTTCGCATTGCGCTCCTTCCTTGGCAAGTTGCCACAGTCCCAAAAGTGGTCAAGTATGACAAATGACTCTTAAACTTGGTCAAGGGCCAACAATACATATAGATGTTCAGATTCAAGTAATATTTAACTATGAAAGTACTAGATATAAATTCTGTAAATATATAAGCATATATGCATATACCCATTTTTGTAGATTGAAATATGCACAACTATATAAATAACTAAGGGACGTTTGATTGTTGCTATAAATATCAAAATAGGCCCAGAAGGAATATAAAATAGAATTTCGTATGTGAATTCATGCTGCTGTCGATATCGAATTTCTGAGTTATATAAATATTTAATATACATAAACTAATTATTGATTGTTGCATAACTTGAAACTCAAGTCTTTCCTATTAAAAATTGATTATATAATCGGAGTAAATAATACAATCTTTTTTCATTACAATAACATAGAGTCAAAGGTTTGGTAATGTAAATACATCAAACATGTTTCATAAATCCTAGAATCAGACCAGAAATTAAATGAGTATTCAAACTCTACAAAAATGCCCCGATCCATAATAAATTAACAGTGGAATTCAGAGCCAATGTGGAGTTTTCCCCCTCTATTTCTCCTTATGGAATTAAGATACAAGCAACCAATTTTATAGGAACCGAGCATGAAAACTAATATAATAAAGAGTATCCTAGGTGACACCTATATCATTGGAACAAAAACCTAGATGGTTATTTTTTCCGTGAACGCTATAAGGTGGAACTCGAGTACCTTTCGAGTGGGGCCCTCGTAATGACCCAAGCCGTCGAGCAATCCAACTCTACAAGAGAAGATTAAAGACATCAATATCAGAGTTATGGAAACAGATCAACAATAATAAATATCAATGAAAGTGAATATCAATGAAAGAGTAATGGTCAAAACGTTTTTTTTTGTGAAATTAAAATTAATTTTAATGCAAACAATCACTTAGCTTGGATATGATGTGGGGTTCCTTGCCTCATCATCAGCATTGAGTAAATTGTCCATCACGGAAGAGGAGGAGTGGGTTAATATTTGGCTGATTGGTACCCTCGCCACATAAATAGGGTTCCCATCATTAGTTATTTTAACCAAATATACACTAAATCAAATGTGTAGTATTTAATAAAATGTTTAGAAATCTATAAATAAATGTAACAAACATATTTCATAATCTAGAACATTAAAAGATACACAGTATAAATCACTTCTTACAGAATTGTGCATTTCGGATCACCAATAAGGTTGTAAGTTACAGGCCCCAGATTTATAGAAGGGGGTTACCGAGTAAGGGAATGATAAACACAATGGAGTTATGGATAGGAATAATACTTTCTTTCTCGATAACAAGTGGATACTAACAAGCGTAAACATAGATTCCCATAATAGTGCATTTGAACAAATCACAAGATGAATTTAAGACTGAAATTTTAATCCACAGTGGGAGTCAAATAATTGTAATAACTTTTTGTATAGATATCATGAATGCAGTGATAAACTAATCAAAAGCCTACACAGTAACCAGAACCCCTTACCCTACCTTAGGAAAGGGTTGGACCCAGCAATGAATAACCGTGGGTGGAGTAAGTTGGTTGCCAGCCTCAAGTGTATAACTTTCCACAAACCAATACTTCTAAATACCCAATCGTTGATCTCAAACAGAGAAGTAAATAAGAAGCACACCGAGAATTGTTTCATAACTCAATAATATAAGGAATAAGTAAAAATAATTCCAAGGTATTGAGCGCAGGTTTCTGTGCTTTGAAAAATCATACACGAACCAAGAGTATCAAACAGATTACAATCTGCAAAAGGAGTTGCATATAACAGTATAACCATGGGTGATACAGCTGACTCTTTACTTGTGATAGACCTTACGATACAGATTCATACGGGGTGGAGTTTCGATAGCCTCGCAGAACAATACCATAGTTCGACCCAAAGGGACAAGCACAAACAATAAAGATTGAGAGGTGCCTCATTACAGAACTATTTGGGAATGGATTACGAGTAATGAAAACCCTGTAGCAGTGAATGTTTGTCCTCACGGGTTAGAAGAAAACCGCAAGCCAGTATGAGATAGGGCTCGGTTTCGTCATACAGAACCAATATAGTAGTACTCCGAAAGATTTAGAGTAGTGAAAATTAATACACATCCAACTAACTTAAATGGAAATAGTTATAGGGAAAATCCCAAAAAATCACGAATGACATGTTCTACAACCTACTGTAACTCGAGCAAGAAAAGGTTGGCCCAACATACCTGGTAAAGGAATGATCGCTGGATGTAATGCCTTTGTGCTTACATTGGACAGGAGACCTCCTCTTCGTCGAGGTTACACATAAAGTGAAGTTGCAGAGCTATTACAAAGTGATTTCTTTCCGAAGTTACAAAGCGCAAGGGAAGGAATGAACAATAGCCTCGGGAAAACTCTCCGCCTAATGGATTAGTGGTGAGAATTACGCATTGTAATGAGAACATGTCATTAGCGTGAGGTGGCATAAACTCAATGGGCATGGAGGTGGAATGATGGGCCAAAGGTGTACTCTATAGGAGACACTTAAATGTCGCAGACAAAGCTATTTAAGTAATGACAATTATATCTCTATCGTTTCTTGTCAACATTCATGGTGAAGGGAACAACAGTCCGATTAGGATGATAGTTTAGTTTCCTGGACATTTTCACTTCTTGATTCATATCAGATTGGTAATCCCTACACCAGACTTGGTTACCTTGGGGTCGTTAAAACAACTAAAGAATGAGAGTGTGTGCCAACTTTGAACCATAACCACCTGAGTATTAACGGCTATGCGCATTGAGGTCATATTAATAATGACTATGCGTAATAGGGACACTTCCCACATGAAAACTGGAGTGGACCATACATTACCCCAATGGTCATTATGTTTATACATTAAACACTAGCTCCTGGTATGTCTTATGTGTTGTGCGGGTAGGATGGAAGTCCTAAGATATACATATACATACACACACACACACACATATATGTATGTATGTATGTATGTATATAATCATTTTATGCAAATAGAAGGGAGGCTCTAAGATATTTATATATGGTCATTTTATACACATATCATTAAGTTTTCCAAGTGAAATAATTGCTAGTTATTAGGCTACTATTTCACCCTATTGTTGAGAATAGGGTTGAGTTAGCCATAGATAAATACATATAAGTAACTTGCACCTGTGACAAGGAATAATATGTGTAAGTTATGTAGTATATTTAATGAACATCTGAAAGGTTGGAATGACAAATGGTCAACTATAATAACCCCTATTTTTTTTTTTTTTTTTAAGTTGGTAAATTTGGGGAACATTACATATGGTATGAGAGTAAAGGTTACAACACTTGGACCTTAAACATGGCCAAAAATATTTTCTTAGCACATATTTTCTATTTTATGAAAAACTAACAAAAAAATCATTGTTACAAACAAATAAACTTTATTTCTATTGTGATCATGGCAGCACAGAATGAAGATGAGATCAGACTCAAGGAGAATCATGAGCAGAGACCTCCTAAAGAACAAAGGAAGAACAGTGACGAAATTTCACCTACCGAGGTTTTGGAAACTATGAGAAATATCATTGTGGAACTGCAAGTTTTCAAAGCAGACAATGAGAAACTGAAAAAGGCACAACAAGAACAACATGAAATAAATGAAGTATTGTTGCATAGCATAGTAACATAGAAGAGTTCGAAGGACAATAATGAGGAAGAAGAGGTCAATAAAAGGGCCTCCAAAAATTATGGTCCTGAAGAAGAAAAAGGGGACAACTCTTCCAAAGGTACACCATCAACAGAAGATAAAACAACCACAGAAAGAAAAAGGAAATAGGTGGACCATCTTGAGGGAGAGTTTAAGAAAATCATATTGTCCACCTTTGATGGGGATTCTAGGATAGGAGAGGAGGTTGAAGCACGGTCACTAGGCATAAAAATATATTTCCATATCTACAACTATTCCAGCAATATGAAGGTTAGAATGGTCATCTATAATATGAAAGAAAAAACTAGCATATGGTGGGAGGACCTGAATCTAGCCAAGGGACTAAAGGAAAATGAGATGGAGTGGTCAGATTTTAAGAAATACTTTAAGAAACAATACTTATTTGAAAGTTACTATGAAAGGAAAACCAAGGAGTTTTATGAACTACGACTTGGTCAAATGGCTATGGATGACCTGATAAACAAATTCCTGTAGTTATTAAGGTTTGTGCCTAATATCCGCTAGGAAAAAGTAAAAATCCAGCGGTTCCTAAGCTGTTTACCATAGTCCTATAAAGACAAAATCAAATTTGAGAACCCCTATTCCTTAAGTGAAGTTTTCAGGAAGGCCTGAATTTGTTACAACCAATACAAACAAAATTCAGAATTTCCCAAGGCTTGGAAAGATAACAAACAAGACAGAATGAACCATCAGAAGAAGGGATATTTACCAGCTCCCTTCCATAATGTAGCAAAGAGTTTCCGAACACCCAAGGAGGTGGTAAACCAGTCAATCTGGGAACAAATAAGTCTGTGGATAGCCCCAAAGAACCGTTGAAATGATGGGAATGTGGAAAACCTCACTTAAGGATGAACTGTCCATGATTAACCTCTACAACCAAGACTATGTTTCACAACCTACATGAAGCCTCTACGGTGGCAGATGTGGGAATAATTTTACATCAGATCAATGCAGCTGTGGATGGCCGACAAGTTGATCACTAGTCCACCATAGTGGAAGGTGAAGGTAAAGTGAACAATACTCGTGTTTCTGTTTTAATTTATCTAGGAGCTACCTTGAGTTATATTTCTCCTGGTGTAGTGGAGTCAAATAAACTTAAGAAAACAAGACATGCAAAATATTGTCTAGTACAACTAGAAATAGGAACAAAAAGACAAGTATTTGATTTTATTTCTGACTGTGAGTTCAATTTAGGTGGTCAAAAAACAAAAATAATTCTAAATATTCTACTGTTAGGGTCTTATGATATAATTATCAAAATGGACTAGTTAGAAATGCATAAAGCAGTTTTAGATTGTTATGAAAAATCACTCAAGTATAAAGATGAAAACAAAACTGTTAGGATAGTTCAAGGCATACAAAAACCAATCTCAGTTAGGTAGTTTTCAGCAATGCAATTTAAGAAGTGCATGATAAAAGGTTGTCAGATTTATGCTATCCAAGTGACAGATCTATTGGAAAAAGAAAATAAACCTAGCTTAGAGGATTTTGTCATCTTGCATGATTTTAGAGATGTGTTTGTTGATGAGATACCTGAATTTCCCCCAAGGAGAGACATAGACTTTTCTATCGATCTATTCATTGGTTCAACTCCTATATCTAAGGCACCCTACTGAATAAGTTTAGCCGAATTAATAGAATTAAAGATTCAATTACAAGAAATGTTGGAAAAGAAATACATCTGGCCAAGTGTCTCACCATGGGGAGAACCAGTCCTTTTTGTTAAAAAGAAGGACATAACTCTAAGATTATGCATTGATTACAGAAAATTAAACATAATGACGATTAAAAACAAATACCCCTTACCTAGGATCAATGATATGTTCGATCAAGTAGGTGGGGAAAATATTTTTTCTAAATTGGATTTAAGATCTGGTTATCACCGGGTTAGAATAAAAGATGAGGACATAAGTAATACAACATTCAGAATGAGATATGGACATTATAAATTTGTTGTTATACCGTTTGGCCTCACTAACACGCCAACAACGTTTATGTGTTTAATAAACAACATTTTCAGTAGGTACTTGGATAAGTTTGATTTGGTATTTATTGACGATATCCTAGTGTATTCTAAAACAAAATAAGAACATGAAGAACATCTAAGGATAGTACTGCAAACCTTAAGAAAACACAAACTATATGCTAAACTCGACAAGTGTGACTTTTATAAAAAAAATATAGTACCTAGGACATGTAATAGCTAAAGACGACATTGCAGTCAACCCAAAGAAAATTAGATCCATCATGGAATGGTCAATACCTAATGACGTAGTGGACATCCAGTCATTCATGGGAATCACCAGATATTACCACAAATTTATAGAGGGATTCTCCAAGATTTCTTACCCTATCACATCTTTACAAAAGAAGGGAACCAAATTTAATTGGTCATAGAAATGTCAAGACAGTTTTAATAACTTAAAGGAATTACTAACAATCGCACCCATTTTAAGGGTAGAAGATCCAGATAAAGACTTCAAAGTCTATGTGGATGTGAGTAAAGAAGGTTTGAGAGTTGTTCTAACTCAAGAAGGGAACGTTAATTTTTATGAGTCCTGAAAACTGAAAGAGCATGAATAGAACTACGTCACTCATGAATTATAGTTAGTAGTTGTCACCCACGCATTAAAGATGTGGTGACACTATATAATGGGAAGAAAATTTATGTTGTTGACTGATAACAGTGGTGTGAAATTTTTGTTTATTCAACCAGACCTTAACGCAAGGCAAGCAAGATGGCTAGCCTTCTTGAGCGAATTCTACTTCGAGGTAAGACACATCAAAGGTAGGTTAAACAAGGTGGATAATTCTTTAAGTAGAAGAATTCATGGGATGTTTGAAATGAACATCAGCAGGGCCGAACGCAATCTTGAGTAGAGGATAAAGCTTGCAAGTAATAACGATGAAAATTACATTAAAATAGTGGCAGATTTACGAAATAATGTAGAAAATTTAGACATAACAGATCAGAGTTTGGAGATAAATGGTCTACTAAGATTTAAAAACAGATTATACATACCCAATTTTGTTGAATTAAAGTTAACTATTTTGGATGAAGTACACAAGAAATCATATTCTGGTCATCCGGGATACTAGAAAGTGGTAACAAAACTAAGGAAGTTATTTTATTGGCCTAATATGAAGGGAAAAACAATTGAATACTTGTCTAAGTCCCAATATTATCAACAGGTGAAAGTTGAACACTAGCATCTAGCCGACCTATTTCAGCCTCTACCTATGCCGAAATGGAAATGGGAGACTATATCACTGGATTTTATCAAAGATTTTCCTATAAATAAATAAAAAAATGATTCAACCATGGTTGTAATTGATAATCTTAGTAAGTCCACACACTTTATTCCTGTAAATTCTAGTTTTAAAGCTATTAACATCATTGAAATATTCATGAAATAAATTTTTAGACTGCATGGTATTCCTAAAATGGTGATTTCGGATAGAGACGTAAAATTTACATCTGCATTTTGAAAAGAATTGTTTTAGGGTCAAATACTAACTTGAATTCTAGCATAAGCTACCATCCACAAATGGATGGGTGGATCAAACGAACAAACCAAATCATGGAAGATATGCTACGAATGTACGTAAGGATGAAACCAAGTAAGTGGGAATACTACCTGCACTTGGTGGAATTTGCGTACAAAAATGGTTACCATACATAAGCTAAGATGATCCCCTTCGAAGTATTGTATGAAAGAAAGTGTAAAAATATGATTAGTTGGGATAATACAATTGACATAATCATGTTAGGACCATAATTTCTCCAAGAAATGGA